>CM059191.1:28651580-28698662 GCA_030323885.1 Branchipolynoe longqiensis
CTAGCCCCTCCCCGCCCGTCTGCGCCCCTCCCCGCTTCTCCCCACGCCTCCCGCCGCCACCTGATTCGTGTTTAATGCGGGCATACATCACCTGGTGCTGAACCCGCCCCGCGCTCCCTCTTCATCCTCGCGCTGTCGCGCGCAGGACGCTCCAGTCGGCCGTGTGTGCACCCGGCATCCGTCTGCGTTACGCCGCCCGCACTGGCTGGCCGGCGCGGCGCACCTTCCACTGTGAATATAGATGGGTGGCATGGCCGTATTTATATTCACATAATGGATTACCTAGCACATACATATATACATATGTACATATTATATATGTACATATTATATATGTTATATATATTAGGTATATTATATGTATTATATATTATATATATTATATATATTATATATATTATATATATTATATATATTATATATATTATATATATTATATATAGTATATATATATTATATGTGACCGTGAATGTTTCCAGGATGTAAAGCTCCAAGAAAAAAGCAAGCTAATATGTACTATATATATAGTTTATTATATCTATATCTAATATTGTCTCCATTTGATCATTTAGCTTGTGATTTATTAGTAGTTGTATTATATATATATATATGAATTATGGGAATATGGATAATTAACCTTAGCATTGCTGTATATTTCATGTTTACTTCATAATAACCCTTTCCCTACAGAATACCACGCTAGTGGCGCCATCTCTGGCTTTCCCCTATCACTAATTCGTCCGGTGCTGTGACATCACTCTCCAAATCATATACTACATAGTATACTGCATAAATCCATTATGTATGTGTAAATAAGAGATGCACAGTATCAAGCTACTATATCTATATTTTGCCAGTGCCTTGACACGGGTGCAATGCTTCTTACTAAGGCCTCACTCACACTACTGCTTATGACCACTTGCGACCATTTTGCGACCAAAGGCCGCCGACCTCCTTGCAAACAAAGCCAAACAAAAAGGTGGGAAAAACAATGGTCGGTCATCGGTCGGCCATCGGTCGGCAATCAGTCACCGACCGGCCAGCGACCGATCGCCGACCGCTCGGAAGTGACCTGGGCGTCGTTTGTTTGCGCACAAGACAGCAAACCCTAGTTCGAGCTGCTCGAGTGAGAGCGTGATATCGACTATTTGCTTCATTCATCGCTGAATTCTGCCCAGGTAGATCAACGCTGCTTTACTATGCGACTTCCCATCCTGACCTCCCGGGCGCGGTGACCGAATCGCTAGAGCGCAGGCTTCTCGTGCGGAAGGTAGGGAGTTAGAATGCAATGCCAACCACTTATAAAATTGATACTTGTCATTACCTAGCCTGGCGCTCAACATTATTACTAGGATAGGGCAAGGACTGTTTAACACAGCATCAGGATACTGTGACTGTGTGGAATATTGGGTCATGGTTCCATCAGCCTGATTTCCCAGTGGGGCAGCACTATAACGTCGCAAAGAATGCGTGATATCACAAGTCGATAGCCCTCCTGATATAAGTTACCTTAGATGTTGCTAGGATGTAAAACAACAGCAAATAACCAACCTTACTTGCCACGTGTGTCATGCATGAGTAAGCAGCAGACTTGTGTAGATTTCAGCCATCTTATCAAACACTAGCTCTCACAACGTCATAATACATTGTACAAATGTGTTCTCCATTCAGCACATCCTATGTGGAAAGAAGATTGTCGTCTGCAACAGTGCAAAACAACGCCAACTCCTGTCCCCATGGAGAAAAGATCATGCCACGAGAAGAGCCTCGGTTTGGCTCGATAAAAGCCTCGATTTGGTTCGTTTTTCTGCACTTAGCAGTTGCAGTTGACTCAATGTACAAAGCACAGTCATTCTACAAACCACATGACTGGTGTGCATCTACGTTATAGAACTTTAGAATTTGCGTTTTATTTTTACCATGAACTTGGTCCGACATTTGCCACTTCTGCCCTTTAGGTTCAGTGATGTGTTTTCCTTTTCATCACGTCTGTCAGGCATTTGTTCTGAAACTGAACTTTCTAATGGCAAAGCTTTTATGTTTTAAGGATGCCCTCAAGGTATAGGTTGGAATTTATATAGAACCACCACATCGCTTAGTGTGCCCTTTTGTCGCTAGGGTGCATTGCACCTACCCGTGGTTATCTTACTTTATATAGAACCACCACATCGCTTAGTGTGCCATGTTGCCCCTAGTGTTCAGTGCGTATACCCATGGTTATGGTACTTCATATAGCACCACAATGTCGCTTGGTGTGCAATGTTGCCTCTAGGTTGCAGTGCACCTAACCATGGTTACGGTACTTTATATAGAACCGCCATGTCGCTTAGTGTGCACTTAAACAAAACGCGAGACAGTAGTATATAGTGGCATTTATTCTTTCTATTTTAGCTTGTTACAGTTTGATTGAAGATGTTGATGATTTATAGTTCGAGGATTTCAGGCACTTAACCCTAACGATCTATGTCATTAGTTGGGTGGGTGGGACGGCAAATCTATGGTAAGGAAGCATGTCCAATCGGTTGAAAGGCTCTGGTCGAAGTGTCTAGATTCGCTAACTGTGTCATAGCCGTTGCTTTGAATATACAGTAGGTGGCGCGTCGGTCAGCGGCCATTCGTTAGTTTACAAGAACATTATAGATGGCGCCAATAGTCACATTTAAATCTACTGCGCAGTTTCGTTAACTGCGTAATATCGGTTTCAAGGAATTTACAGTAGGTGGCGCATCAATCGGCGACCATTTCGTTAGTTCAGAATTACAATACAGATGGCGCCAATAGTCGCTTTGCAATCTACTGCGAATATACAGTCTCACGATCTCAATTACCCATGTTGCGCACATCATGGACAATGTTCCCGCTAGGTTGCAGTGCACCTAACCATGGTTATGTTACTTCATATAGAACCACCACATCGCTTAGTGTGCCATGTTGCCTCTAGTGTTCAGTCCGCATACCCATGGTTACGGTACGTTATATAGAACCACCATGTCGCTTAGTGTACAATGTTCCCGCTAGGTTGCAGTGCACCTAACCATGGTTATGTTACTTTATATAGAACCACCACATCGCTTAGTGTGCTATGTTCCCACTAGGTTGCAGTGCACCTAACCATGGTTATGTTACTTTATATAGAACCACCACATCGCTTAGTGTGCCATGTTGCTGCTAGTGTTCAGTGTATGGTACTTTATACCCCTGTCACACTATGATGTAACGTGGTAGCGTAAACAGACGTAGGTGAAATTTGGCCATTACGTCGAGATACGTCAAGATAAGTTACTCGTTCGTTAAGCCTATGTTGAGATACGTCGAGTTACGTCGAGATACGGTGACACGCGTCAAGGTTTTGGACATACCCAAAACTTTTTACATATCTCAACATTGCGCTAAGTAGTTAGACTTATGACGAGATATGTTAGATGTTCGTTAGAGCTACGTCGGTCTACGTTGAGCTATGTCAACTTATGGTAGACTGACGGAGAGCCTGGAGGAATGTGCAGCCCGCGTGCTGACAACGTGGTGTTAACATATCTCGATGTAGGTCTAACGTGTCTCTGACATGAGTCTAATGTAATTCCACTGTGCGGTGACATATTTGACGTAGTTGACGAATGGCTGGCATGCACGGAAAGTATGTAACGTGCGCCAATGTTCTTCGAATGTAAGCGGACATGCTGTGAATGTGTTTCGAACGTTTTGCCTTCGAGTATATAAAGGCATCCATTACGATCACATCCAGCACATTGAGTGCTTGCTGTCCTTACGCTGAGCACACTGGACTGTCGTTAGACTGATGCTGCATACTTGCAGGCCTGACGTTGACTTACATTGCGAATTACGTCAGAGTCACACATAGCTACGTTAGGGCGGGCGTAATTACGCGAGTCCTACACTAAGCCAACCCTAGGGTTTCGCTAGGCTGACGCCGCGCGCGCTGGAGGCTCGTTAGCTTTATGTTGGGCCATTTTTTGTTGATGACATTCTAACTCGTTGACACACATTACAATGTTTGGCCGATGTTTTGCCTATATCCACTACATTGCACTGATGTCCAATTGACCAGACGGGATGGCTGAATGAGTTAGAGCGTCTGTCTCCCATGTTGGTAGACTATTGGATTGTGGGTTCGAACCCTGGATGAGTCAAACCAATGACTTAAAAATTGATAGTTGTTGTTTCCTAGCCAGGCGCTCGGCATTATTAGGTTAGGGCAAGGGCTCGGTGTCAGGATAATATGACTGAGTGGGATATCAGGTCATGGTGCTGGTGGCCTGGTCTCCCAGTGGGGCAGCACCATAAAGTCGCCATGAGTGCGCACTGTCACAAGTCGGTACCCGTCCTGATATGACCTTAGATGTTGCTAGGACCTAAAACAACAACAAACAAACAAACAGACGTCCAGTTTGGACCTGAAACGCCGAGAATTTCGACGTATCTCGACGTAAAAAAGTGTTTTTTACGTTGCCCACTCGCTGGCCTGTTACCTCGTAGTGTGACAGGGGTATAATATAGAACCACCACAGTCAACCAACCTTAGATGTTAGCAGGGCGTATGAAACACCACCATATCACCTCGAGGGGACTGCACAACCCGATGTAGAAGTGTCCCTGTGCTAGTAGTATAGGGAAAGGCGGCCTGGGAGATGGCTATGCACATCCAGTCTACTCGGGAACGGGGGATGGGGGTTGTGGTGAGGGATGGGGACAAAGGCAAATGGATGCATCCTGCAGATGTCCAATTATGGCCACATGCTGAGGTCGAGGGAGGTATTTGGGACACAGCCGAACAGTGACTAATCTAGATGTACACAGCCTTCAGTCTTACTCTTAGTAGTCCACGAGGTCTCCAGTCACTCATGACTCTGAGAACGCTCGGGTGAGACTGACAACACACACAAGGTGTGTTCATATTTGTGCAGTCTAGTTAGATTTTAGATTTTAGTTTGAGGGTGGTGCATGGTGTAGTTTCAACGATGTGTTGGTATAACTGTATATACGAGTCAGCGGATGCCTAATCGATAGATCGCGGGCCTCGCGTGCGGAAGGTCGGGAGTTCGGTTCCTGGTCGAGTCAAACCGATGACTTTAAAATTGATACTTGTCGTTTCCTAGCCAGGCGCTTGGAATTATTAGGTTAGGGCAAGGACTGGTTGGTTCTGTGTCAGGATAATGTGACTGAGTGGGATATCGGGTCATGGTGCAGGCGGCCTGATTTCCCAGTAGGGCAGCACTATAGAGTCATCATGAGTACATACTGTCACAAGTCGGTACTCGTGTACCGGCTTGTGACTCGTATATGACCTTAGTTGTTGCCAGGACGCAAATACAACCAACCAACCAATGCGGTGGTGTGCAGGTAACAGGTTGATGGTCGTGCCGGGGATATGTGCGTGCGTGTGTTAATGATGTGGGTGGGGTAATATCGTCAGTTATGTGAGAGGAATAGATGGTCAAGTGTGGGTGGGTGTGGTTGGTGAGTGGGAAGTTCCTGGGTGAGTGGGTGCCGGGGTGATTGCGTGCGGGATGAGTTGAGGCAGCGTCAGTGGGTGCGGGGTCAGTGGGTGAGTGCGGGTGGTGAGTGAATAAGCGGAGTGCGGGTAGTCATTGGGTGGTGAGTGGGTGGTCATTGGGTGTGGTGAGTGGGTGGGGTTGAGTTGGTGCGAGGGGAGTGCGTGGGTTTGGGTTGAGTGGGTACAGGAGGGGAGGGGTGGGCTCCTGATGCTTCCGACCAAGGCCCTTCCTGATATGACCGTAGATGTTGCTAGGACGTAAAACAAACAAACAAACCCAACCAAGGTATCCTAGAATATAGCATAGCCTGTGGTGGGCCGTGTCATACGTCTGCAGCTAAATGACCCCCCCCCCCCCGTCTCCACCCCCTTCTCCTCCACCTCCCCACGCCACACACACACTGCCTCGCCTAGCACTCAGGACACGCAGGCCTAGAACCCAGTCACGTGACTTCTGAAAGCTGGTGAAGGCTGCTTGGAAGCACTGTGCCATGCCTAAAACCACGCCGGTCGTGACTGGGGGGACCAGGGGCGGTATGCAGGAGTCAGTGTTAGCGAGGAAAAACGGTGTTTGGCAGGAATTCCGGTTTAGCGGCGAAAAATGGTATGCACGAGTCAGTGTTAGGCCTAACACCAAAGGCTTAACCGGTGTTACCTTACCCCTAAAAAATATTAGGTTTAGCGAATTTATTAGGCCCAAATCTATTCAATGCTGTCATATTTAACAGAATTACATATGCAATAAGTGAAATTTTATCAATTTAACCCTAAATCCGAACCCTCCTTAAGGCTACCCCCGTATTGGCGGCGATATTAATAGTTATATTTTCGAATCGCTGAACGTAAAGTAAACAAACTGCCGCCGCCGCCAGTATGGAAAGCGACGTAGATGCGGCGGCGGCGGCGATTTGTTTATTTTATGTTCGTCGATTCGAAAATATAACTATTAATATCGCCGCCAATACTGGGGTAGCCTTAAGGAGGGTTCGAATTTAGGGTTAAATTGATCAAATTTCACTATTTGACTATGTATCTTTGTTAAATATGACAGCATTTAATACATTTGAGCCTAATATATGCCTCGAAACACAGAGGGATTTCCCAAATCTATTAATAAATTCACGTTT
Organism: Branchipolynoe longqiensis; assembly: GCA_030323885.1. NCBI lineage: Eukaryota > Metazoa > Annelida > Polychaeta > Phyllodocida > Polynoidae > Branchipolynoe > Branchipolynoe longqiensis. Next base: position 28,658,220 of record CM059191.1, read on the forward strand.
AGCTATAATGAAAGTGTTACGCGCTCCTGCATACGGCTTGACCGAATTCCCCGGTTCGGTGATAGCTAAACGGTAACAGGCTGTAACACCAAATCCCGCTAACACTGACTCCTGCATACGGCCCCAGGTTGCTGGTAACCCTGTTGTGGTAGAAACTACAGGGGCTATATGCAGGACGAGGTGTTAGCGAGCCAAAACGCGTTTAGTAGGGATTTCTGGTTTACCGCCGAAAAGTTGGTATGCATGGAGCAGTGTTAGGCCTAACACCACGCGTTTAAGGTCCGCGACACTAACCCCGTTTCATATCACGTTTACGGGCGGTGTTAGCGTAAGGTTGTGGCCAAATCTATTGAATGCGATCATATTTAACAGAATTAAATACGCAATAAGTGACATTTTATCAATTTAACCATAAAAGCGAACCCAGATTAACGCTACCGCCGCATTGGCGGCGATATTAATAGTGTCGAATCGACGAATGTAAAGTAAACAAATTGCCGCCGTCGCGACCACCGCGTCGACGTCGACATCCATACTGGCCGACGTCTACGCATTGGCGGCAATGTATTAGCGATTTGTTTACTTTACGCTCGTCAATTCAAAAATATAAATATTAATATCGCCGCCGTTACGGGTGCAGCGTTAATATTGCTTTGAATTTAGGGTTAATTTCCTCAAATTTCACTTATTACGTATTTAATTCTGTTAAATATGATCGCATTTAATATATTTAAGCCTAATATATCGCTACAGACGCAGAGGGATTTCCCAAATCTATAAATAAATTCATGTTTACCTATAATGAAAGTGTTACGCGCTCCTGCATACGACTTGACACAGTTTGCGACGTCGGCGATAGCTAACCGGTAATAGGCTCTAACACCAAACCCCGCTAACACTGACTCCTGCATATGGCCCCAGATAGGCACTGGTGGCCGTGGTAACCTGGGTCCATATGCATGGAGCAGTGTTAGAGGCGTGTGGTGTTATCCCTCTAACACTGTTTAGCTATCACCGTTTATCGGCGGCGTTGAAAACGTATGCATGGCGGCCTAAACGGTGAGTGTTAGCTTAACGTGAATGTATTTATAGATTTGGGAAATCCCTCTGCATTTGTATCCATATATTTAGCTCAAATCTATTGAATGCGATCATATTTAACAGAATTACATACGCAATAAGTGAAATTTAAGCAAATTAACCCTAAAAACGAAGCGATATTAACGCAGCAGCCGCATTGGCGGCGATATTAATAGTTATATTTTCGAATCGACGAACGTATGGAACGCGAGTATGGAACGCCAGTATGGAATGCGACGTCGATGCGGCGGCGGCGGCGATTTGTTTACATTACGCTCATCAATTCGAAAATATAACTATTAATATCGCCGCCAATGCGGCGGTAGCCTTAATAACGCTTCGAATTTAGGGTTAAATTGGTAAAATTTCACTTATTGGGTACCTAATTCTGTTAAATATGATCGCATTGAATAGATTTGATAACTAACACCGCCTGTAAACCAGCTATTTTTCTGGTTTAGCTTAACCTAGTTTAAGCTTGTGGTGTTAGGCCTAACACTGCTCCATGCATACCGACTTTTCGGCGCTAAACCAGAAATCCTGTCTAAACGCGTTTTTAGCTCGCTAACACTGCTTCATGCATATGGCCCCTGGACTATACCGCCGGTACTGTCTAGGACTAGTAGGGGAGATTTTCTTATGTCTGGAGAAATATCGCTAAAAATGTAATTTGTTATTGTTGGCATTTCACGTTCTGACAATATGTAAGGTCATATCAGGACGGGTACCGACTTGTGATAGTGCCCCTTCATGGCGACTGTATAGTGTTTTCCTACTGGGAGACCAGACTGCCAGCACCGTGACCCGATATCACATTATTCTGAAACCAGTTATTGTCCTATCATAAATATCTGTAGTGCCAGGCTAGGTAGCGACAAGTATCAATTGTGTAAGTCATTCGCCAGTAGTTCAAATCTTCTACCTTCCACATGGGAATCCAGCGCTCTTACCGATCCAGCCAACCCGTCTGGGAGGGAGACACATTCTCGCTACCCATACGTACCTTGTTACAGGCGGCGGGTCTGAATAGGCAGGTATAACTAGCAATATATATGTATATATGTATAATATAGTTGAGATATTTTATGCATTGTACATAATATATAATATATATAATATATATAATATATATAATATATATAATATATATACTAAATATAATATCCGCTGACGTATATTAGCTGCAGACGTATGACACAGTTGAGTAGTTTTAATCTCTGGCAAGGATTATAGGCCCTTGCCCATAAAAAAAGAAAGAATCCTTCGGTGCGACTGACACTGGTTTACATCCGGTGGAGGCGAGGAGGGTAGGTGGAGCCACCGGTAGAGTGTTGGTCTTACAGAGTATAACAGGTAATAGTAATAATTACGTATCTTTATACTTGCATAATTCATTATGCATCACATATAATATTAGTACATGTATCTATATAATATATTATTTAAATAGTATATGTTATGTATTCGTTGTGTTCTCTTTTGTGTAATGGACATACTATATCGTGGGTGGGTGCTATCTAGTATCCACACTGCTTACCACAGTGGAAAGGTTTGTGTTGAGCTACTTTTGGCTAATCATGACAGACAGTTATTTACTCTATTGCATTTGAAGACCTTCTATGTTTAAATTAAGTTTATTCAGTCTACAAATATTAAGACGTTGTGTAAAGACACAGTGCATCATAATATTCAAGAAAATAATATAATGTTAATCTTTAGTTTGTGGGGGTGTTGGTATAGTTTGTTTGTTATGGTTCTGAGTCCTAGCAACATCTAAAGTCATATCAGGATGGGTACCCACTTATGACAGTGCACAGTCATTGCGATTTGATAGTGCTGCCCCACCGGGGGATCGTGCCACCATCACCACGACCAGATATTACAGTCAAATTGTCCTAATACTTTGTTAACCAGTCCTTGTCCTATCATAGTAATGCCGAGCACCAACAACATGTATCAATTTGATAATTTTAGGTCATTGGATTTAAGCTCCCTACCTTGGCATGTGGTCTATCGATGATTCGGCCACCGCAGCCAGTAATTGTCATATGTGTGTTGGTATGTGTATATATATATGTATATATTGTACGTGTATTAAAGTTGCATAGTCCGATGGTTTTGAATTTCTGTATGTTTTTTTAGATAAATATATTAGATCGATCACTAGTATCTACTTTACATTATTTCAAAGTTACTTTTATTTTAAATGGTAAACTTTTTAGATATGTTGAGTGCAAACATGGAAAATTAGTTTTGGCAAGCTTGCCAAAACTCTGACACCATAGCCTTCTGCAATAACAGGTTCTGTTAAATTGACTCAGTATTGCCTTCTACGCAGAAACAAATGCTTAATAAGTGCATCAGTATCTAAGTTAGATATGTCAAATCAAATCTAGATATTTAGTTTGGTTTTGAAAATTTGATATTTCATCGGAATGCAGCTTTAAAGTTCAGATAGAAATAGGCCTAATAAGAAGGGAGCCTGGCAGAATTCAGAGGAGAGGGCAGTTAGGTAGTTGACAGCACACACAACTGATCTCCAGGTCGCTTCAACTCCAACTCCACTGTTAGTTCTGGCTAGTTTGTGGTCACAATAACAATCTGGACACAATACATATTGTATAACACGCGTATAATGATACGGTCATATATATATCGATTGAGGGTAAAAATAAATCCATGATCACAACATACATTTAATATATGGCACATTAGATGCACACCACGTTCGTCAAAGGTTTCTTTCTGTTTCTGCTTTCTTCTCAGCCTTATAAAGACAGCCATTAGATATGCGCGCGCTCGTGTCCGAATTTGGGCGGGCGGTGGCGTGGGGGTGGGTGTTCTGTACGAGCTGAGCTGTTTATCTTCCAGTGATGTATCCGTCACCCCAGGTGCAACATGGGTAATATTCACCTTCATATGGTAGTCAATGGCAGCGGAATAATTGGATCATGATATTGCATGTGTGGCGTATATACATACATACATATATATATATATGTATTTTACCTCGGTAAACAGCCTCAGGCTAGGGAGAGGTAAGCACGTCCGGTACCAGCAATTAGCATATACAACTCACGACTGGATAACGTGTCGTTGGGTTGCTCCGGCAAAATTAGTCTACATACAAGCAAATACGCAGTAAGTATAATAAAAACTGTGGTTAGCTTAATTATGATGCATTAGAGCATCAATATGGAAAGTTTAGACTTTCGTTGGTCCAATTTGGACTAGTATCCATTGTTTGAAAGTCATTTTTATCCTCAATAAGTAGGTTAAGATTGCTGGTACCGGACGTGCTTACCTCTCCCTAGCCCACATCTATCCGAGGCTTATACCTCGGTAAAACAACAGTTATCCATCATCTGTACCAAGGTAAGACTCGTATAACTATACTATATATACGTACATCTATATATATATATATACATATTTCCCATTTTCTTCACCCCTACGACAGATATATGTATATATAATATACGTGTATGTGTAAATATATGTTGTTTGTTGAGGTTTTACCTCCTGGCAACATCTAAGGTCATATCAGGACGGATACCGACTTATGACAGTGCGCACTCATGGTGCGTTTATAGTGCTTCCCTACTGGGAGACCAGGCCAACAGTACCACGACTTCACATCCCACTCAGTCACATTATCCTGATACTGAGCAAACATGTCCTTGCGCTATCCTATTAATGACCGATTCGGCTACCGGACGCAGTGGCCGAATCGGTAGAGCGCAGGCTTCCGGTGCAGAAGGTCGGGAATTCGAATCCTAGCCGACTCAAATCGATGACTTATCAAATTGATACCTGTCGCTAGCTAACCTGGTGCTCGGCATTACTAGGATAAGACAATGACTGGTTAGCACAGTATCAGGATAATGTGACTGCATGGGATGTCTGGTCATGGTGCCGGCATGGGGCAGCCGGCATGGGGCAGCATTATAAAGTCGCCATAAGTGCGCACTGTCACAAGTCGGTACTTGTCCTGATCTAACCATATATGTTGTTAGGACGTAAAACAACAACAACAAAGAAACAGACAAATTAATGAAGAGCGCCAGGATAAGTAGTGACAAGTATAAATTTTACAAGTCATTAGTTTGACTTGGCCTGGTTTTCGAACTCCCGACCCTCCGCACGGGAAGCCTGCGCTCTACCATTTCGGCCGTCGCGTCCGGTATATATATATATATATATATGTGTATATATATATATGCATATATAATTATATATATCTTCATCACTCAACCCTCCCATCCATAGCATACGGCTAAGCAACGCGTTCGCCGAATCTAATGATGTAAGATTCTCAGAACAGCAGAAAAACAGTATCAACTCATTTGGCACGCCTTATTTATTTCAAAGCAAAGGCGGAGACATATTGCCTGGTGCGGGATGCTGGCAGCGGTGGGGGTGGAGTTGGGGCTAGAGCTTCCTTATTTATATGTGAATGGAAAGTATGTGTATAGATAGGGTCATCCATTTTAATTAGCATGACAGTATCTAGAACACAATGTAATATTACTGGATGTCCCGGCCGTCAGAGCCCCAGAGATACTACAGAACTCTCCCCAGGTGTGTTCTGACAACTGTCTGTCAGTGCACACCTGATGCCCCTCTCAACCAAACTCATGAGGAAGAAAGCGAAGACAAGTCACGCAAGATTTACAGTGAAGAAGTTGTGATTTATTGGCATCAACTCCTGTTCACCTAGTGGTGACCTATCACCCTGACCCCTTACCTTCTGTCCACACACAGTCTCATTACCTCTTTAGTAGTCTATGAATCAGTGCCTACAGTCCATTGAACCGGAGTCCCATGGTTGTTGCACACAGCTCAGTTTATATATATGAAAGGTGGAGCATCAGACAGAGTGTATGGGTTCCTGCCCAAGAGAGAGTGTGTCTCACTCAAGAATCAGGAGTAGATTGTGCTGCCTAATGTGTCTGGAGCAATTTCTAGAATAATCAATATCAACATGAGGCTAGTGTGGTCAGGTGGGGCAAAAGGGTGCAGCTGACTGGGCCTCCCACAGCCAGCTAATCAGGCACCCTCCATAGCCTGGGAGGCGATGCCCCCTCTATGGGCAGCGGTCACCCAACCCAGCAGCAGGTGGTGTACATAATGTATGCAGTATGGCTGGCGTGCTGGCCCATCGGCCCCATGGTAACAGGTAGTTGCAGACAGTTACAATAAATATATATATTACAAATGTCCTTTTCCTCCACTTGCACCCTTACTGGTGCATAGAGGGAACATTTCACCAATAATTAACTGTCTCTTATATAGGAACATCTCATCACAATCTATGGCACTATGTATTAACATATATGTCCCATAGCTTAATATGTCACACAGCGAGTGGGGCGCCCATTGCTTTTCTATTACATAACCTTGGTCCCCACTCCATCGCCCGAGGATAATAATGCTCTCTGTCAATATATAATTCCGAACCGAAAATCCGTATATTTTACAACAAGATACAGTTAATATATTTGGGAATAAAGTGAGGTCCGTTAGGTATATTATTTATACAGGGTTCGTACGGGTCCTTGAAAACCTAGAAAGTCGTGGAATTTGATAATTCAGGATTCCAGGCCTGGAACATCATGGAAGTTGTCTAAAGATTCAGGAAAATCCTGGAAATTTGAAAATCATGACCATATTTTGTTAAGCCTAAATTTGTCGATGTGTCCGAACTTTTAATCGGTGATGTTTTGTATTTAAAGTGATTTGTGTGGGTTTGTTATCCTGCCTCTTGATTTTTATATTAGAACTATACTTGCATTCGTTGTTATTCTTTTACGCTTATTTACATGTCACATATTACACAGTGAATCGATTATGAATATGGCTGTGTTTCAGGGTACCTATATTTAATAAATGTCTTAATACCGTCCTGGGATTTTGCATTGATAGGTCCTTGAAAGTCCTGGAATTTGATATGTCAAAATAGGTATGAATCCTGTTATACTCTTGTCCCTGTATAAGAGGTTGCATGTGGTGTATAAGCAAGTATACTACTGAAGTTGTAATGCTGATATTGCTCTGTTAATGTTATGTGTTGATATGAGCTGCAGATATTCAGATAATATGACAGGGTGCCTGCTAATCGGACAAAGTACTTTACATTGGGGGTTAATAAGGTTGTTTTCATGGGCGAGTCTCCGCTCAGGGTTTCCGCGGATCCTTAAAAAGTTTTAAAAAGTCTTAAATTGATTAGTCCATTTTCGAGGCCTTGAAAACTCTTAAATATGGTAACTTTTCCATGCACGGTCTTGAAAAGGTCTTAAATTGGATTTGGCCACTAAAATATTCTTTCAAAATATTTTACCAGCTATCTTCGCAAATGCATGTTGAGCTGAAATATCCATAGATTGCATCACCTCCCTCATTTCTGCTAATTTTTAATTAAATATGTATGTTACATTTTCTGCGAAAATAGGTCTTAAATTGTATGAATATTTTATTAAAAAGTCTTAAAAAGGCCTTATATGTGATTGGCTAATAGCTAAATAGGTGCAAGAACCCTGTGGCTTGTGTTTCTTGTAGATGCTGGTAAGCTGTGTGTAGTATGGAATGTCTAGACCATAGTTAGTACAGTGTCAACAGTAGCGGCGGGTGTGTCACCATCAGGCCCCGGGATTTCAAATTCCCCCCATATTCAAGTTCCCCCCCGTTGTTTTTTTTTTTTTGGGGGTTTTCTTTATTTTTGTAATTTTTGTTATTTTGATTATCTTTCATGACAAATATTATAATATACAGAGAATAGGATAATGGAAATTATTACTAGTACAATCAAACATATCTAACCACAAATGACACAAAAAGTCTCCAAGATGGTTAAGGAAAAAATATTATAGGTCTGAAATTTAAAATGTCTTTTAAAGTGTTTTAAACAATTTTAAATTCCCGGAGGGGGAAATTTGAAAATAGGGGGGGAATCTGAAAACTGTTTTTAAGTTCCCCCCCAGGAATCTGAAAACGTTTTTAATTTCCCTGGAGGGAAGTTAAAAACGTTTTCAGATTCCCGGGGGGGAACTTGGAAGGGGGGAGTTGAATCGTTACACCGGGACCACCCCAGTCCCGGCCCCCCCCCCCCCCCCCATTGTCCGGGGTGGATGTGCCCCGTTCCGTAGTCAGACCGGGGTGGCTGGCATCACAACAAGCAGCGTGACCGGATCCAAGGTCACGGTTGGCATTATGGCGAATCGGCCAATCAGGGCCAGCCACAGCAGGAGGTGTGCCACAGTCGCCAACAATGGCAACAGGGCTAAAGGTGGCAACCCCAAAGTCTCGGCAAGCCTCCTGATCTCACAGTCACAGTCCACATGAACAGAGTCTTTAAAGGCATAAGTCTTGGCTTTGAGGGATATGAAGTGTAAGTGCTCCATACACGCTGTGCTATCCCTGTGTGTGGTTCCCTCGATGTCGAGAAACCACATCAGCGAGGCGCTGTAGAGCTCATGGGCATTAAGTTTACACAAGTCTTTTTTCCAACAATAGAGCGGTTGATCGACCACTTACTTCTCCAACTCCTAGATGAGCTCCTTGAACGACTCCTGGAATCGGAGGAACTCCTGTTGCTCCCTCTCCGCTCCCATGTCCTGGCATGGGAGCGGAGCTAGGCGTATGAAGAATGCCCATCAGTCTGGATGGCCGTTGGTTTTGGCGAGAGGATGAGTCTACCATCTTGAAATTGTGCGTCGGTGGCATGGGTAGAGCCACCCTCACGGCTCGGGCCCGCCTTACTGCCGAGCCGGGTCGCACTGTGTCTCTCCAACCGTTCACACTTCTCGGTCAAAGGTTGTCGGTGTTCCTCCCTTTCCAACAGATTGACCCATTCCTGCAACTTGCGCTCTCTCTCAGAAACGTCCAGATCCGCCAAGGTCTGACTTAACTCCTCCTGTGAGTCCTTCTGAGGTGAAGATTTCGCAATCTGTCCTGTGTAACGTCTGGTGATCCAGACTAAGTTACCCATGGAATCCTCACGGTTGAGGCCCCTTTCTCAGTTTTTGTGTGGTTTCCTCCGCAGACTGAACAATAGTCCACAGTCATTATCCACAGACAGAGCAGAAGGGAAGCTGGAACATGGGAGAGAGGAGAGTGGAGAGCATGTCCCAGCACGTCATTTGAAATTTTGAAGTGAGAGCTGGAAGACCGTTACAGTCGGGGCTGCTGAGAATAACGGGTGTTGGGAAGCGACTCACCTTATGGAGACCAGCTAGATAAGCATCGCTTTTGTGGGATCCTTTCTGCCTGTAAGGAATTTGTATGCATTTATTGCATCACCTCAGTTTATTGTAAACATACCTTGCAGAGAGTTAAAATAAAAGAAATGAATTGAATTGAGAGCTGCCCAGAAGGAGCACTGAAAACATTAGGGACTATTCTTTATTTATATTCACATAATAAATTATCTAGCACAATATATTTAACCGCAGGCTCGCCCACTTCATATATATATATATATATATATATATATATATATATATATATATAATATTATATATATATATTCTAGTGTGTGGTGGCGATGGCGGCGAAGGGGGGTTAGTACCTTAATTGGATGGCGCTTAATGATATGGTGCTGGGGAAAGCAAATTGAAGATGCCATGTATCGAATGTCATATGAGGGGGTGATTAATTATACAGTCTGATCTCTATTTCAGGGGTGGTCTAATTTAAAATGTAGGTGGAAATCACTGTCTGTTCTTAACCCTTTGCTCATTCTGTGGGCTTTGTTTTTTTAATTTGGTTTTTATTTACCCATTGAATATGGTATTGGTGGGGTGGTTTTCGTAAGTGTCCCCCGTGGGCGATCTTCCTGCATGTACATCAAAATGAATTACTGCAAACTAGCCATAGCTATTTATCAGGTATATCTAAACAATTTAAGACTTTACCAAATAATATCAAGATAAATTGTAAGGTAGAACATTATGTTGTATGCATACAGGTATGTTATGGGATATATTTGAACATTTATAAAGATAATCAAGGTGGTGGATAGTGCAGGATTGCAAAATGTATAACAACATAATTATATATACATAACAATGTATAGAAAGTACATATCACACTATGCATAATGTAATAGTCATTAAGGCTCAAGCGACGTGGTGTGGGGATGAGAGGGGAGTTGAAGTGTTTGTTGTTTGTTGTTGTTTTACGTCCTAGCAACATCTAAGGTCATATCATGACGGGGGGAGTTGAAGTGACGAGTAATGGTTGAGATGAGATAGAATGTAGTGTATTGAACCAGGCGTGGTGGCCGAATCGGAAGAGCGCTGGCCTCCCGTGTGGGAGATCGGGAGTTCGATTCCCAGTTGAGTCAAACCAATGACTTACCAAATTAATTGTTGTCACTTCCTAGCTTGGCGCCGAGCATTAATAGGATAGGGCAAGGAATGGTTAGCTCAGTTCCAGGATAATGTGACTCAGTATGATATCAGTTCATGGTGCTGGTGCCCTGATTTCCCAGTGGGACGGCACTATAAAGTCGCCATGAGTGCGCACTGTCACAAGATGGTATCCAACCTTAGATGTTGCCCGGACGTAAAATTCCAACAACCAACATGTATTTATGTACAAATATTTATTGTAAGGGGCTTTAAATTCCTTTTAAATTGTTTCATCTATTTGGACAATGAGGACTGTTTCAGGATTCTCAGGGTCTGCAGTTACTGACATGGTAATATGATCGCTCAAGAATTTACCGGAGGTTGGTGCTCTGAAGTTTTGAGGATATGCTAGTGGGTAGTTTGTTCCATAGCTGTGAGGAAGGAGCTTCTATACAAATGATAGTTTGGTGCCTACGTGGGAATGGGTGAAAAGCCATTGTGTAATGGGTTTTAATGGGTTGTGGGGTGGGTTGGTACACACCATTCTTTTACCATTTGGGATGGAAACAGAAGATGGTGTATGTCTAATTTTTCTTGCTACGTACTCGCATATATCAGGGCTGGATTTGAGCCCAATCTGATCCTCTATATATATGATACAAGTGCGTTATTCTGAAGTAATTGAAGCTTGGTATATATATGCTATTTTAATCCTCAGAGCATGGCATACATTCCCCCGCGCGCCACACACTGGCGGAATTTATATACATATACATATATATATATATATATATATGTATATACATATATATAAACATATACATACTAACATAATGCTATCAAATTTAATAGCAACATTCTAAGGGATTGGTGAGCTACGGTGTATATGCATCCACACGTAAAAGTGTGGGATCTTTCTCTGGCATGTGACTAATTATGGCTGCTACTCGAAGAGAAAATATACTCTATATATTATACAAGACGCGGTATTCACAAACTATACAGCCTTCAACACACATCCGCCAATGTAAACGTATACTAAACCACAATGTGCCCCGGAACACTGTCTACAAAGAACGGCAAGTGGGGGAGGGGAGGGTGGGAGGGGGCGGGAGGAGAAGGAGGGGAGTGGGTGAGTGAGGGTGGGAACGGGTGGAGGGGAGGGGCGGGTGGATGGGTGTGGCGGGTGGGTGGAGGAGTGGGGCTAGTGGAGGGCTGGGTCGGTGGAGGGGGAGGGGGCGGGTAGGAGAGGACGAGGGGATGGGTTGAGGAGTGGGGCTATTGGAGGGATGGGTCGGTGGAGGGGTGGGTCGGTGGAGGGGGAGGGGCGGGTGGAGGGGAAGGGGGGGGGGGGGGGAAGAGGTGTGGGGAGGAGGGAAAGAGGGAGGGGTGCGAGGAGGAGGGCAGTGACCCAAGGGTTAGCCTTTTCTTTGTACTATATTATATTGTTAGCTAAGTATATGTCAGGGGTAATATTAATCACTTACACACGTATATGATGACTGTGTTGCCAGGAATGTCAGTAGGCGCTAAAACAAACGGGAGTGAAATGTTTGCATCGTGCGGGGCCCATGTTAATGGGGTGCAGTGCAGGTTGTAGGGGTGGGGGAGGGGTGGGGGGTTGGTTGGTGAGTGCGGCAGGCAGGCAGCTGGTGAGGTGGTGTTGCTTTGAATACGATGGGTAAGTACGGCTCCGTCTGGTAATTAGGCAAAGTACTTCTGACTGAACAGGACCCGCAAAGACGAATGGGCCGGGGACCAGGAGGCTGACCTCCCGATAGACGCAGGGCCTCCTCTCCTCTCCGCCTCTCTCCTCCAGCGGGTGGAGGGAGAGGGTAGGTGGGCGGGAGGATAGTATGGGAAGATGTAAAGGGCGGAAATGAAAGGGCGATGGGACTGGAAGGTTGCAGGAGGAGGAAGGGGCTTCACGCGTCAGATTATGAGGCAGGAGTGTGGGGGAGCCACGGGGGGGGGGGCGGGGGGAGGGAGGACGTAGGGGGGTTGTAGAAAGGGTTAAAATGAGACCGGTTGCAGATTTGCTAAAGGTGATTGTGCTTGATGTGTGGTTACATGTATGTGTCGTCGTGGGGTGAAAATGGGAAATCTGACACCTAGAGCATGTTTTGAGCCCACATTTCCTTGCCATTGCGAAGCCAGTCTGCTAACCATTACACTACCTAGGCTTCCTGATGCAACCACCCGATCCACGCCTACCTGTATATCTGGCTCCTTGTCTGAGAGGTCATATAGTCCAGTTATATGGGCTTCTGCGAGGTCAGTGCAGACTACTATACTTGTTCCCCTGGAATTGTAAGTCTTTTACATGGTTTAGGTCCATAAGTCATTTAATGCCTACAATTATATACAAGTAATGCACTTAGATATGTCATGGGGGTGATGAAAATGGGAAATATTCTGCCTAGAGCGGGACTCGAACCCACATCTCTTTGCATTCTGGGCCAGTGTGCTAACCATTACACCACCTAGTCTCCCTGATATCAACACGCTCCCCATGCCTACCTGTCTATGTGGTTACTTGCCTGAGAGGTCAGTGCAGACCACTACACTCGTCCCCCTGGAATTGTAAGTCTTGTAATGCTTACAATTACATACATACAGGCAATGCACTAACACATACATACACAGGGTAGGTTCAACAACCATACAGCGCAAAGCTTGTACAGGATCCTGATCACGGCAACCAGTGTCATGGGGGTGATGAAAATGGGAAATAGTGCGCCTAGAGTGGGACTCGAACCCACATCTCTTTGCATTCCAGGCCAGTGTGCTAACCATTACACCACCTAGGCTCCCTGATATCAACACGCTCCCCATGCCTACCTGTCTATGTGGTTACTTGTCTGAGAGGTCAGTGCAGACCACTACAGATACTTAGACACACAGGGTAGGTTTGACAACCATGCAGCGCATAGGTTGTACAAGATCCAGGTCATGGAAACAAGTATCATAGGGGGGGAGGGTGAAAATGAGAAATATTGCATCGAGAACAGTATTCGAACCCACACCTCTTGCTTTTCTGGGGCTCTTATGCTAACCATTACACTACCTAGGTTTCCTGGTGCAATCACCCTAATCACGCCTTCCTGTCTATGTGTGCTCCTTGTCCGAGAGGTCAGTGCAGACTGGTACATATGGTTCAGTTGTATGGGCTTCAGGACCAAATGTCTATGTGCCCAGCTTGAGTCTGTCCGACCCTGGCCTAATCCGCAAATCTGCTTGTCTGACCAAAGCACCCATGCAGCAGACTTCTGCGATTTGTTTTGTCTCTTTAATCCTAGATATCATTTATCTGATCGACATCGGGCTGCCAGACATGAAGTAGACCGGATTAACGAGGGTTGAGGTCATGTCGGGACGAGGAGGGAGAATATAGTCTCCCGCTGCTAAAAACAAAACAAAAGTCGGCGATGTCATTAAAGCTGCATAGTCCAATGAAATATCAAATTTTCAAAACCAAACCAATTATCTAGATTTGATTTTACATATCTACCTTAGATACTGATGTACTTATTAAGCATTTATTTCAATACTGAGTCAATTTAACAGAACCTGTTACTGAAGAATTCTATGGTGTCAAGAGTTTTGGCACTAGTGCCAAAACTAATTTTCCATGTTTGCACTCAAAATATCTAAAAGGTTTACCATTTAAAATTAAAATAACTTTGAACTAATTTAAAGTAGATACTAGTGATCCATATGATATATTTATCTCAGAAAAATTCCGAAATTCAAAACCATCGGAATATGCAACTTTAAGTGAAATGGGGAGAGATGTCTCTAAGAAGAGCTATGATGTAATAAAAATATAAGTGCTTCTCGAAAAGAACATGAATGTGAACGCACAAGACATGAATGGATCATAAAAGTAGGAGGAAGGGGTTTGTTTAATTTTGTTTGTTGGGGTTTTATATCCTGCCAAGATCTGAGGTCATATTACGATGAGTAGTGACTTGTGATAGTGCACACTCATGGCGACGTCATAGTGCTGCTCCAAAGGAAGACCTCGCTGCCAGCACACACACACATACAAGTGGCCGAATCAGTAGAGCGTAGGCTTCCCGTGCGGAAGGTATGAAGTTCGAATCCCAGTCTTATCAAATTAATACTTGTCACTACCTAGCCTGGCGCTCGGCATTAATAGGATAGGATAATGTGGCTGTGTGGGATATTGTGTCATGGTGCCAGCGGCCTGGTCTCCCAGTGAGGCAGCACTATAAAGTCGCCATGAGTGCGCAATGTCCCAAGTTGGTACCCATCCTGATATGACCTTAGGTGTTGCGAGGACGTAAAACAACAATGCAAAAGACTGGTCCATGAGTATCATGACTGATATCGCACTCAGTCACATTATCCTGATACTGAACAAACCAATCCTTGCCCTAATCTAAAGCCGTGTTTACACGGGGAATAGTGAAACGTTCTAGACAAAGCGATTTATATGAAGCGTTTTAGAGGCGCGTTTACACGGACAGAGTTTTGAAAGTGTTTTGTCGCCGGGAACAAGCAGCCTTAGGTCCGCCTGTAGCCGGCAAGCACTGCTATTTGTTTAGTTTACACAAGTCGATTCGACGCAGATGTAGCTGCTATGTTAATATCGCTTGGAATTTAAGGTTAATTTAATTAAATTTCATTATTTGAGTATCTAATTCTGTTAAATATGATCGCATTCACTAGATTTCAGCCTAATCGGGCCCTAACACTGCCGGGAACCAGCTGAATCGCTTCATCTATACTCCCTCGTGAGGTGGTATAGATGAACCGTTTCATACGAATCGATTCAGCCCTAAAACGCCACAGAGCCGCGTTTACACGCCAAATGTGAGTCGATCTAGGCAAGTGGTTTCATATGAAACGTTTTAAATCGCCCGTGTAAACAGGGCTTAATATTGCCGAGCGCCAAGCTAGGTAGTGACAAGTATAAATTGTGTCGTTTCACTAGGTTGGGGTTCGAACCCATGACCTCCCCACAAGGTCAGGAGTTCGAATCCCAGTCTAGTCAAACCAATGACTTACAAAATGTACACTTGTTATTACCTAGCCTGGCGCTTGACATTCGTAGGATAGGACAAGTACTGGTTAACTCAGTAGGATAATGTGTGGGTGGGGGGAGGGGGATGGGGGCGTGGGGGGCGGGTGCTCGGCAGAGCCAATGGGGCACTGGGTGATGAACGCTACTCTGCTCACGCGCATTGGGACGCTCCCACACACTCACCACTTGGCCGTATTTGAGAGAGTGAAAGGTAGCGAATAAATGGGTGTGTGAGGGGGGGGGGGAGTTGTGGGGTGGCGGTAGGGAGGGGTCATTATCAATCAATTTCAATGTGCACACGGAAATGAGAAATGCCGGAGCCCTTTTAAGGCCCTGTCACATTACGGCGTATGGCAGGAGCGTATTGAAAACCTACGTCGAAAATGGGAAAAAACTGCGCGGGACGATGTATCGTGACCTTTGGTGACCTCTCGGGTGTTTTTGAGCATATGCGTAACCTATGAGGAGCGTACGAGGAGCGTATGAGAGCGTACTGTGAAATTTTTTGACAGTTTTGAGTGGCATGAGGAGCGTATGAGGAGCTTATGAGGAGCGTATGCGAAGCGTATGCGAGACCTATGTTATCTCTCCTCGGTCCGCCACCTGGTGGCTCCTGGGTATATAGTGCGTCGCCTTTATAAACCGAGACCATAGGTCGGGTATACGCCGCCATACGCCATACGCTTTGCATATGCTACACATACGCTCTCATACGCAACTCGTAGGTTCTGTGTACGCTGCATACGCCAGAGATACACCCGTGACGCAAGTTGAGCATACGAGTAGCATATGGCGGCATACCCCTAGCATACACCGGCGAACCCCTAGCGTACGAGGAACGTATCGCTTTCGCCCATTGTTTAATTGTTGGCATTTGGGCATGGCTGATCAAACTTGAAACACAGATATATTTGTGCCTTTCCTAGTATGTTGCTTTTTTTTATATATATAAAATAAAATAATTTGTATCATTATTTCATTATTTTATATCCTACAGCAAACATTATTTGAGCAAGACATGCATTTGATTTCCACCTGAAGGGTGGGTCTCTAAGTGTTTCCGACCGGAACATGGACTTTTCTGATCATCCACCCCTCCCTCCACATACACACACACACACGCACGCGCGTACCCACATTTAATTAGTCCAACTTTGCTGACTCAGATTAAGTAGGAATTGCAAAAGAAAGTTGATTCGGCCACCCATAAGGCGGTTGATGTACGTGATCACGTGGTATTGGCCTGGATTTTGGACACGAGTCTGTGTTCTATAATGGTAATAAGCATGGCGATTTGCATAGTGTTGGCCAATCACCATTACAGTAAGTGTTAATGACCCCGTCATCCGCAAGGCGGGACATTCATTGCCCTTAGTTCCAATGCCCTGCAATACGCATGTATCCCCCATCGATTACCAGCTTAATGTTTTACAAATCATTCAGTTCTTGAGGACCAATCCAGTTTCCTGGTCAATTAGCATATATGAGTCACTCTCCTGAAAACTGGCCAGAAGTGTCACATGGAAAGTTAAAATCTAATATTTGAATTTTTAACATTTTTTTGTTGCAAATGAAAGCTGGAAATCTCCCCTTTACATCTATGTAAAATATAAAATGATGAGATAAAAAATAAAGGTGTAGTCTGTGTCTTATGGCAGTATAACATGTGTTGCTGAGATGTAGCACATGTTCGGGACACCACACAGTCTGCTTAATAAAAATCTAAGCAGAATTAAATAATTTCATACTTAGAAGCATATTAATCAAGGCATAATATACATAAATATGTAGTGCTTATATTGATAAAAAAAAAAGTAATTTCCAGCCATGCTTTATTCACTGAATAATTAGTGTACAATATTTGTGTGGCATCCAGACACCACTGGTTACATCTGTGACAGAAATAATAAGTGTGTTGCTTTCAAAAGTCGGTACCTGTGTTGGTATGATCTCAGATATTGCGAAGGCAAGAAAGCCAAGTCAACCCAGTTTGTCTATTATCTCAGATGGGAGTGTTTATACTGCGACCGGGCGTGGTGGCCGAATCGGTAGAGCACAGCCCTCGCATGCGGGAGATTGAGAGTTCGGTTCCCGGTCAAATCAAACCAATGACTTATAAAATGTATGCTTGTCGCTTCCTAGCCAGGCGCTCGGCATTAATAGGATAAGGCAAGGACTGGTTCGCTCAGTGTCAGGATAAACGTGGCCAAGTGGGATATTGGGTCATGGTGCTGGTGGCCTGATTTCCCAGTGGGGCAGCACTATAACGTCGTCATGAGTGCACACTGTCACAAGTCGGTGCCCATCCTGATATAACCGTAGATGTTGCCAGAACGTAAAAATTACAACAGCCAGGGTTTATACTGTACGCATGGAGCCGTGTGGATTCTGTACGGAGGTGGTGCCACAGCTGTTATTGCCAGCCACAGGAGGCAAGGTGCGGGGAGGCAGGGGGAGGAGGGAGGGAGGGGGGGGGGGATCGAAGCGGCACGGGAGGCTCACACAAAACAAGACAAGCATAGATCCCAGAATTAGGCGCTGATTGAAAAGGCGCAGATCTCTTCACGTAATTAGGATGGATCCGGACGCTGCGGCCTGTGATTCAGGTTGGGTTAAGAGGTGCGGGCGGGTGGCCGAGGGGTGGCCGAGGGGTGAGGGCGGGTGGCCGAGGGGAGGAGTGGGGGGGGGGGCGGGTTCTGAAGGTTGAGGGTCAGTGAGAGGTCAGACAGAGAGACACAAGTCGATTATAACACTGGACCCAGACTGTTCCGTTCGTGGCCTTCATCCAAAGTTTTCAACATTTTCACGGTCGTACTAAGTGTATAGAGGGTGGAAGAGGGTGTCAAGTCAAGTATCACTTTCCTCATTTAATAAACTGTTGATATTTAACATTTTTATATTCTTGTCTTTATGTTCTGTAGTAAAATGTTGACGTGTACTACTTTGCAGGAGGGGAGAGCGGGCCTGGAAAAGTAGTACGCTTTGTACAACCATTAAAATGTTGAAAGCTTTGGATGGTCATTTAGTTGTTCTTCGACATCTACTGTTTTCACTTAGTTAACATATCGGCAACATGGCTTTTATACTGTAGCAGTTTGCACTGACCTCTAAGGCAAGTAACCACATAGACAGGTAGGCGTGGGTAGTGTGGTGATATCAGGGAACCTAGGTGGTGTAATGGTTAGCACACTGGCCCGGAATGCAAAGAGATGTGGGTTCGAGTCCCACTCTAGGCACAATATTTCCCATTTTCATCACCCCCACACACTCCTTGCCATGACCATGATCCTGTGCAAGCTATTCGCTGTATGGTTGTTGAATCTACCCTGTGTATGTATCGGTTAGTGTATTGCCTGTATGTATGTAATTGTAAGCATTAAAAGACTTACAATTCCAGGGGTATGAGTGTAGTAGTCTGCACTGACCTGTCAGGCAAGTAACCACATAGACAGGTAGGCATGGGTAGTGTGGTGATATCAGGGAGCATAGGTGGTGTAATAGTTAGCACGCTGGCCCGGAATGCAAAGAGATGTGGGTTCGAGTCCTGCTCTATGCGCAATATTTCCCATTTTCATCACCACCACGACAATATCAAAGATATTCAATGGCTGCTTTTGTTGTTTTTAGGGTTATTTTTAAGTGTTGTTAAGGTTTGTCTTAAATAGAGATTTGGGGTAGTTTGGTTTATATGTATAACGATACTCAAAATCCAGTATCACAAATATATTGGTATTTGAATTGGGAAGGGATCTGATCAAGTTAAAGCCCTTTTCCGGGAGGTGGATCAACTCCCAATAATCAACCAACCAACCAACCTATAAATATGAAATTACAGTAAAAGTGATCTCAAATGCAATTTTGAAGAGGTTAAAGATGTGTCAAATGACAGCAAAATTTAACTCACAAAATATAGCTATAACAGTATATGTATAGGAGGCGATACAGTCCAGTTGTTCTTGAACTCAAAATTGTGTTGGTGTTTTACATTGTTAAGAGGTCTCTGGTGCTATTTACAGGTTGGGTTATTGCAACTATGCAGGTATTGCAATACCTCAGGGAGTTTGACACCCCTACCTTGCAGAGTTGTAAACCATTGCCTTGTGGTACAGGTCCTTGACAGAACCAAAGGCTAAGGGAGCAAACCCTGAAAAGAAAACCATGTCACTGTGGCAGCATTAAGGGCGGTTGATGTATGGAACTCCCAACATCTCCCGACCAGCCACTGCAAGGACAAATAGTTTTGCGCCTGTCTGGACATGTTCTTGCCGGTGTGAAACCTCTATTTGCTCCCCGAGAGAGTGCCGCTGGTAACTTGCAAAAGCCAGCAGCACTTCAACACTTTTGCAGGCAGCTTTCATGAAATGATACCATCAAGAGAAACCTGAAGCTGAGAAACATTAAGACCGACTCATGGACATCACGCTCACAGCAGAGAGGTAAATGGAGAGCGGCAGTCAAGTAATGAAAGCAGTCTTTGTCGCATTGCGACTGACAGCATGATGATGATGTTGGTGCTATTTACATTAAAACAAGCTTGGCACAAGGCCATGAAGTCTGTACATTCGAGCAGTATTTAGTAATAAGCAAACCTACTAAGTCAAAACCATTTTTCGCTAGGAGTCTTGGCGTGAGGGGTCATCTATAGTAATTGAATGTGTATTGATCGGATATCCTTACTGATATCGATTGAAATGTCAATGATTGGTAAACCCGAAATTCTCCTGGTCCCAATCCTATATAACCTTTAAAAAATATATTTTTCTATGACAAATTATTTATTCAAATACATTAAATTCCCAGCATCTACTTCAGATTCGCTATAGCCGAAGCTGAAATTGATTTACTACAAACATTATCGCCCTGATATGAGGCTTGCGACGTTACAACATCATTTCGTAGGTATTTGTTGTTGAAATAGTTTCATCTGTCATTAGTGGCGTGCGAATGGTAAACATGATAAAAAAAAGTTCTTGGAATAATTGATCTTTATTGTTTTACAAAAGGGTATCAAACAGTCATGATGCTCGCCAAAACAGGGCTAATGCTGCGGAACATGAAATGAGCACAGTTCTCCCCTGAGGTCTTTCTCCTGGAGCCACCGTGTGTGCTTCTCCATGGCAACCATTTATTCTCAGATGAGATTTAGATAAAACAATGTAATGTTGTCATTTGACAAACAATATTTGTATGCGGTATTGTCCACATAGTGTATAAAGGATTTCCACTACCAGTTGCAAGAGCGTATGTTGTAGGTAGAAACTCAATGCGCGGTATTCTCTGTGGGAAAGGGTATTGTACAGGATTTCCACCACCAACCCGCCGTCTGGTGGCAGTGGCAGGAACTTATGTTGTGGCTGACGGTTCATTGTGCAGTATTTTCTGTGAAAAAGGTATTGCAAATGATTTCTACCATCAGCATGCCCTCTGATGGCAGCGGCACGAACACAGTGCAGTGTTCTTTTTGGAAAAGGTCTTATGCCAACAACTCGCCGTCTGGTGGCAGTGGCAAGAACTTAGATTGTGGGTACCAGCTCAAAATGTGCGGTATTCTCTGTGGGGAAAATGTCTTGTAAACGATTTCCACCACCAACCCATCCTTGGTGGCACTGGCAATAATTATGGGTGGCTGTTTACTGTGCCATATGCTCTGTAGAAAAGGTTTAATTTGAGAATTTATTTACAGAAGGCTTATTTAGAGAATTTCTAATAACTAAATCTCCCCCTGACGGTAGTGCCAGGAACTAATGTCGTAGGTAGCATCTCATTGCGCATGATCCGCAGAAAATGGTCTATTGGGGCTGAGTTAGGAAGGGTGGTTGGGAAAGAAAAGTGGGAGAGGAAGGAGGTGAGGGTAGGTATGCATGACTGGAATTGATTGGTGCCTGGGGTTTAAGTTCCCATGTAAGGCAACATGTAAGGCAACATTTAAGGTCATCAGGACGGGTACCGACTTGTGACAGTGCACGCTAATGGCAACTTTTTAGTGCTGCCCCACTGGAAAACCGTGGCCTACCCATTATCTTACACAGTCACAATATCCTGTATATAGGTATCCTGGTACAAGCGAGTGGCAGGCGAAGTAGCGACAAGTATGTGATGGGTAGAGTGCGTGATAGGGAAAGATTCAGGGTAGGGGAGGGAGAGGTTGGATAATAGATATGGGAGGGGGAGGGGGGGGGGGGTGAGCATAGCACATATGGTGGAAGTGGATTGGAGGAGGAGATGGGGGTTGAGGGGCGAGGAGGACCGAACAAACATGTGGATGGGAGAGGGGATAGAAGGAGGGAGGGAGGGGGATGGGAGGATATCAGAGGGATTAGGGAGAGGTTTGAATAATATGATGTGGGGGGGGGGGGGAAGTGAGCATAGTCACTATGTGGTGGATATGGATGGATTGAAAGGAGAAGAAAAAAGGACAATGGGGGGAAGAAGGCGGTGAGAGGAGACGGGGATGAGGAGGGGCGGGGAGGACCGGAAAACATGTGATGGAACGGGATAGAAGGAGGGGAGGCGAGAGAAGGAGGAGGAGGAGGAGGTGGAGGAAGTTGGGCACACATTGTGTGTGGAAGGGATGGGTAATAAAGGAGGGGAAAGGGGACAAAATGAGGGATGGGGAAGGGGAGGAAAAGGGAGGAACATAGCACATGATTAGTGTGTTGGGAAGTTGATGGAGGTGAGGAAGGAGGACATGGAGGGGGGGGAGAGAATACAGGTTGGGAGGAACATAGAACATGTGAGTGGAAGGGAATTGATGGAGGAGAAGTGGGGTGTGGGACATGGAGGCGTGGAGGAGGTAGGAACATAGAACATGTGATGGAAGGGAATTGATGGAGGAGAAGGAGGACATGGACGGGGAGGTAAGAACATAGAACATGTGATGGAAGGGAATTGATGGAGGAGAAGGAGGACGTGGGCGGGGGGGGGAGGAGGTAGGAACATAGACCATGTGATGAAAGGGAATTGATGGTGGAGAAGGAGGACATGGAGGGGGAGGGAGGAGTACACTGGGAGGAGCAGGGAACAAGTGGTGGAAGGGGATTGAAGGAGGAGGAGACGGAGGGGAGGGTGAGGAGCATAGCACATGTGGGGGAAAGAGCAGACGCGTAAGGGGAAGGGAGTGGGGAAATGGGGATGGAATAGTTTGCATGAGATTGATAGAGGGAGGAGAATGGGAGATAGTGTGTGAGATAGAGAAAGGGGTGAGGCAGAGGGAAGAACAATAGCGGTGGGTTTAGGAAGGGACAAATGAAGAGGAGGGGGGGTGGTGAGTGGGAGGAGGCATGGTTTATGGGCGCCAATGAAAACGGCTATCCCCACCTGGGGAATCAATAGGGGAGAGGGAAGGGGGAGAGAGAGACAACAGAACGAGAGGGAAAACACCTTTGATGAGCAGCTGCAGAAATATCCAAGAGAAATACATTACTGTAGGCTCCTACTTCGAATAACATGCATAATCTAGGACAACTTAAATTTTTATGTTCTACGTGCAGCTCCTCCACAGGTATAATAACACTGGCACCAGTCCATATATATCTAAATCAATAAATATAAATATATATATATATATATATATATATATATATAAAAAATCTGGGTTAATTGCCACTCGGAGCTAACGCCTCCAGGGCAAAAGTGAATGATATATAAATGGTGTGTACGCAGTTAGGTGGTCGGAACAAACTAAGAGGTGTGATGTCCTTATTTAGTTGATTGGTTGATCGAGTTTTCCGTCTTTGCAACATCTTAGGTCATATCAGGATGGGTGCCGACTTATGGCAGTGCACACTTTTAGTGACTTTATAGTGTTGTCCCACTGGGAGACCAGGTCACATTGATCATGATCTGATATCCAACTCAGTCAAATTATCCTTACACTGAGCCAACCAGTCCTTGCCTTATCCTAATAATGCCGAGCACCAGGCTATGATGCGACAAGTATTAATTTTTGCGTCATTGGTTTGACTCGACCAGGGTTTGAACCCGTGGATTCAAATCCTACCATCTACCAAAATGGGAGACGGACACTCAACTCATTTGGCCAAACTACCACTCACAGTTGGAGGACTTGTGGCATCGAACTAAGAACTGCAACATTTCTTTCCGAGTTTCATATATTTGTGTGCGCGGACCGGAGAAGTTCCTGATGTAGTTCCTCACCTGGCTGCGGCGCCACCGGCCATTTGTCATGCGCCCGTCTTCACAGTCCCTTACGGACTGGTTTGTTAAATTTGATTGCTTGCGTTTCATTATGTATATGTGTCACTCTCCTGAAAACTGGTCAGCATGGGATAGGATTTTAAAACATCAATAAAAAAACTTCCTACTTATATTTTTCCTTATACTTTTCATATTCATGTTCAGATTTGATGTAAAAAATAAGGGAAATAAAATAAACTGTGCAACTTTGGTCCTTTTAGTTATGAAGTGTTCTTGTACCAAAACACCCCATTTTACAGTCAGCCATTTGAAACATCAGATATCAGACATGGTTGAATCCTTACCAACATCTTGTATTGCATTGATATATTAAACAAAACAGTTCCCAAATCAAAAAGGAAGTATTTATTAACATGTATGCATGCTTAAATTTAAAAAGAAAATGTTATGTCTTCAGAAATAAGATTACAAATTTCTGTCACAGTGGTGTCTGGATGCCACACAAATATTGTACACTAATTATTCAGTGAATAAATGGCTGGGAATTTCTTTTTTTTAAATCAATATAACAGGGGTGAAAGATCTCCGTGATTCCGCGGATTTCCGGGATTTTTCAATCCCGCAGCGCCATGCAGACACTGCAGCATTATCAGCGTTTACGACGCAACACTATCAGTGTATACTACTACTATTACTACTAGTACTATACATGCTTCAAAGGGCGCAGCAATATCAGCGTATAGCAATATATATGAAACCCGACTTCCGGAAATTGTCCGCGATTCCCTGACAGTGTTAAACCTATGGGAGAATATCAGCATTTCCGCTTTTTTTCCCGGAGATCACTTTCATCCCTGATATAAGCAGTACATATTTCTGTATATTATGCCATGATTAATATGCTTCTAAGTGTGAAATTATTTAATTCTGCTTAGATTTTTATTAAGCAGACTGTGTGGTGTCCTCAACATGTGTTACATCTTAGAGACACATGTTATACTGCGTAGTAGTCTGAACATGAGCTCTACTATCACGCGGTAGCAGCGGAGACTACGACGCCATCAGCGCAGTACCATTACACTGCGCTAGATGGCGGCACGGGTCACCACCGGTCAGACCCTAGCCGGGCTGACCTCTACTGCGTGTGGTTGACCCACCCCCCCACACACACCTATAGAGTCGATGTGGGATCTGGCGAGTCAGGGGGCGGGTCAGACAACTACTGACGCCGTGAAGAGCAGATGGTTCAATAAACCAAGGGTGAAGCGTACACTTGATTGAATCTTGGTGTTCTTCCGTGTGTGTGAGAGAGTCGGAGGGCCGTGGGCCATTACATTGGTGCCGTGAGCCAGCTCACCTTCTGCGTAAGGGGTGAGTATTGGACCTGGGCCATGGACTCCGAAGGTAAGGTCTCTTCGTAATATTTTATTATGGAAGGGGCGACGGCGGGTCAACTGCGCAGTGGGCGCCAGTACCAAACTGATGGTGCAGGGCGTCCCGACGCGGTAGGACTGCCGGTGGGCGCGGACGCTTCTGTGGTGAGTGAACTGCACCGCGCTCATGTGACACTTGTGGTAAATGTTGATGTTAAGACGTCCATTATGAGTGCAGGTGCCGGCGTCATAGGGGACGGCCGCCAGGTGTCAGTGCGTGGGGGGGCATAAGACATAGCTTAATCATGGACTACACCTTTTTTTTATCTCATCAATTTATATTTTACAAAAAAAAATTAAAATTAAAATATTAGATTTTAACTTTCCATGTGACACTTCTGGCCAGTTTTCAGGAGAGTGACGCATATATAACAACGTATATACTGTAATGGCCCACGGCCCTCCGACTCTCACTCACACGGTTACTCACGGAAGAACACCAAGATTCAATTAGAGTATGTTTCAATTTGGTTTATTGAACCATTTGCTCTCCGCGGAGTCAGTAGTTGTCTGACCTGCCCCCTGATTCACCAGATCCCACATCGACTCTATAGGTGTGTGTGGGGGTGGGTGGGTCAGCCACCCGCAGTAGAGGGCAGCCCAGTCGGGGTCTGTCCGGTGGCTACCCGTGCCGCAACCTGGCGCAGTATAGTGGTACTGCGCTGGTGTACGGCATAGTCTCCACTGCTACTGCGTGTAGAGCTCATGTACAGACTACTACACTATATGCTGATGTAAGAATCGCATGGTGCTGCCCGCTCTGGACAAAACTCGACCTCAGACACCTCAACATCGGAGCAGCTACTGGGAAGATCGCACACTCACTTGCCCCTCTCTTCCCAGGACAACCGGACGAATGAGACAAAGACATCATGGCCCTGCTGAGAGCAGGACTGGCAGAAGGAACCTGGAGAAACAAGATGGTACAGGTCCTGACCTACCTCAAGTACACCAAGAAACATGCTATGAAGGCACTGAAGCCAACCCTATATGACATCCTGGGCATGTGGCACATCTCACCCAGAGGCTGCTCCGTTCATCGGGAGCCGTCAACGACTACCTAAGCGAGGCGAGAACCTGGGTCTCGCTGATGATGGAACAGACACAAGGGTTCGACGCATACCGGGTCACGATAATAAAGCGTGGAGTAGCAAGATCCTCCGTCCACGTTCCCCGCCAAGCCCCACCGCTGACCATTCAAGACCTCAAGGACGTCATCGACTATCTGCAGGAAGCAGGCCCCAGGGCCCGAGTGCTAATGGCTGCACTGCTATGGGGCTACTTCACCATGCTAAGGCAAGGGAATCTCCTACTGACTAGACCAACTAACAACGCGCCAGTCACCATCACATCACCGACGAAGGAGATGCATTGACGGATACTTGGTCATGCTACCGAGAATCCCCGTACCAGCCTGGTGACGATACTCAAGACACACCAACATCGAACCCGGAGGTCCTGCCTTCCTGACCTCCGACGTTGACCCTCTACACACTCGCACCCTAATGAGGGTGCTCAGGGCTGGCATTGACCGCCAAAGGACATCACCAATCCGAAAGGATGGTGATGTCCCTTGTTAGTCCACAGCCTGCGAATAGGTGCAGTCCAGGACTGTGCGAAGGCCGGGGTCCGGCTCGCCGAAGTCTGCTACCTACGGAACTGGAGATCTGCTGCCGTCCATGCCTACGTTCCCCGGGCGGCTTTCACCACACACCCCCAGGCACTCTCCTCCCTACTTGTTTGAGTGCCTGGGGGGAAAAGTCTGACTCACCGGAGACTTGTGACTACAACTGATTACGATGTGACTTTGATTGATTAGACTACTTCCGACTAGCTGAACCTAAATCTTGATTGATTCGACTACTTCTGACTAACTGAACTTGTAAACTTACACTTATCACTTAAATAGAGGCCATGTTATAGCAGGCCGTCTCCACGTCTTGAATTGGCATGGAGAAAGGACTACCCGTTCCGCCACCTGTCGTATGGGATTCAAACTATATTCCGTGGCGACTATATGAAGAACCACCCGCCAAACGCGCCCTTCCGGCGCGTCCACGGCAAAACAGCAGTCAGAGTCAAGACGCCTCTCGGACAACACGAGATGACCTCCCATACCTAATTTTGCCACCCACCACCCGCATTTAGGACAGTCATTGGGAGGGTTGAGTGCATGGAGAAAAAGTCTGACTCACCGGAGACTTGTGACTAAAACTGATTATGATGTGACTTTGATTGATTAGACTACTTCCGACTAGCTGAACCTAAACCTTGATTGATTGGACTACTTCCGACTAACTGAACTTGTAAACTTACACCTATCACTTAAATAAAGGCCATGTTATAGCAGTCTGTCTCCGCATCTTGAATTATGTATATATATATATATATATATATATATGTATATCATATATTGGGCATATTGTTAAAATATATATATATATATATATCTTTGACCGTTCTACTAACGTTCTATTAATATTCGCATTGATTCCCCGCTCCTGCTGCTGGTCGCTGCTGTCTCTCTTCATCGCCGCCTCTCCCCCTCTCATCTGTCGTATCCATTTCACCTATTCTTTAATATAATCTTGCCCGAGTGCTGACAGCTTATGTAATACATGTTCACGGGCTCTACCCCCCACATATCGCTTGTGTATTAATTGCCATTACTCCTATGCTGCCATGCTAAGGCCGACGGTGTACTCCGCTGCTGCTGTCACTTATAAACACCCGAGATATTACATATTATTGTTATTGTCCATATTAAGAAGGTGGTTACTAGTCCCAAGAAGAGGGTTATTCTACATTACTCTAATGTCTACATTACTCCATCGTTTGTGCAAAAGGCCAATAGTATAGATATAATAATGAACCATCGTTAGGGGGTTGACCATGACTGTTAGCGTGATAAGGGACCTGTTTGTAAAGGGTAAGGAATGCAAGGAACGTCTCAATCACATTTTAAGAGTTCACAACGTTATTACTGTTCCTACCAACTTCCAATGTCAATAGTATGAATAAATACTTCCCCTCCATTTCCTTTATAGTCAAGATACTTTCAATTACTGTTTTTAAAGCCATATTATCGTCTAACACATCAGAGCGCTAACTAAACACGTCTGATGGGTCCGGGCCCAACAACTAGAACCTTCTACGTTGCTAGCAGAGTAGCGCGAGACGCCGCGGCATGTCGCGGCATGTCTCCTAGCAACGAGTTACAGCAGCGAACCCTTCCCCACATTTGATGGCCAATGCGGGTTCATCTTGGCGAGCAGCCCGCATTTCCATATGCAGGTTGCTCGACCCAAGCTCGCACCGGCCACATCTCGATTATATATAGTCTTGCCCACTTCACATATATATATAATATATCTGGCATACATCCCATGCAACAACAAATCAGATTGTGCAGCTCTGTGAACGAGGGCTGCAATTTGCAGGGAGGTCCTTATGGAAGATGGAGGAACACTCTCCAAGCGCCGGCCCTGCGCCCGGCCGCCTCCTGTGGGTGGAGAACGCCAGGCAGGGCTCACCTCTGGGGGGAGAGTGTGAGGGGGCCTGAGCTGGGTGGCGGAGTGTGTCCCGCCCGCTGTATAAACCACTCAGGGGATGTATGGTCCCTTCGGAGGAGAATATCAATTAGTTCCCAACTCTCCTGCTTTTCTTTTCTGGGTTTTTTTCTTTAACATTTTTATTCTATTTTTGACGAGGTGGCTCCCGCCTAGCATAGGAACCATCCCGCTGTCGTCCTGGTATGACCTTAGATGTTGCTAGGACGTAAAACAGCAACAAACAAACCAAACATTTCACTGCGATTGTATTAATGACCGGTTTATTTAAAGCTGTATAGTCCAATGAAAGTGTCATGGGGGTGATGAAAAAGGGAAATATTGCGCCTAGAGCGGGACTCGAACCCACATCTCTTTGCATTCCGAGCAAGTGTGCTAACCATTACACCACCTAGGCTCCCTGATATCAACATACTACCCATGACTACCTGTCTATGTGGTTACTTGCCTGAGAGGTCAGTGCAGACTACTACACTCGTCCCCCTGGAATTGTAAATCTTTTAAAATGGTCATTTAATGATTACAATTACATGCATACAGGTAATGCACTAACACATACATACACAGGGTAGGTTCAACAACCATACAGCGCATAGCTTGTACAGGATCATGGTCACGGCAACCAGTGTCATGGGGGTGATGAAAATGGGAAATATTGCGCCTAGAGCGGGACTCAAACCCACATCTCTTTGCATTCCGGGCAAGTGTGCTAACCATTACACCACCTAGGCTCCCTGATATCAACACACTACCCACGCCTACCTGTGTATCTGGTTACTTGCCTGTGAGGTCAGTGCAGACTACTACACTCGTCCCCCTGGAATTGTAAGTCTTTTAATGCTTACAATTACATAGATACAGGCAACATACATACACAGGGTAGGTTCAACAACCATACATCGCGTAGCTTGTACAGGATCATGGGCACGGCAACAAGTGTCATGGGGATGATGAAAATGGAAAATATTGCGCCTAGAGCGGGACTCGAACCTATATCTCTTTGCATTCCGGGCCAGTGTGCTAACCATTACACCACCTAGGCTCCCTGATATCAACACACTACCCACGCCTACCTGTCTATGTGGTTAGTTGCCTGAGAGGTCAGTGCAGCCTACTACAAAAGCATTGAATTATCAAAAGCAAAACAGTTCCCCAGATTTGATCATGCATATCCGACTTAGATACGGGTGCACGTATTAAGCTAGATAAAAGATTCACCCTGTACTTGTAGTACGCGGGTGAAGGACAACGTAGTCTAAATACGGGCGAAAATAGCTTTAGTATGGAACATGAACTAGAAACTGCGGTTCCAGGATCCAATGGTTACATATATCGGCACATAGTTGGTGAAATGGGAGAGAATGCAAAAAGACAAAATGGCGGCCATAGAATGCCATCGATTTTACTTTTAAATCTTATTAAACTAGATATTATATTATATTTTTCAACTCAAAGGTAGCGGGACATGTGTAAAGAATAATTGTTGCTTCTTAGATTGTGAATTTATGATCTCAATTCTTTGACTCGCATTTTCGACAGCTTTTACATAGGGTTGGTTTGCACCCCTACTGCAGCAGTACGGGGTGAATCTTGTATCTAGTATTAAGCATGTGTTGTTGCATAGAATGGAATACTAAAGCAATTTAATAGAATGTGTTACTGCAGAAGCCTATAGCGTAAACATTTTGACATGTTTGCCAAAATTACTTTGCCATGTTTTCACTTTAAATATCTCCAAAGTTATTCGTTTAAAATAAAGCTGACTTCAAACTAAAGTAAAGTAGACCATAATGATCAACCTAACCTAACCTAACCGTCTGTCACACCTTACCGGATTGAGTACCGGACACAACCGGACAAAGAATTTTCTAGTCCGTTGGTGTCCGGTATCAAAATGTGTCGAAATGTTGCAAAGGCAGCCGGATGAAATGGACGCTAAACAGACAAGGAGCCAACGGATGAGAACCGGACGAGAACCGAATGTCAAATGTACACGTACCAGACTGTTAAAGGATGTGCCGGAAAAAAACAAATAAAAAACGACAGACCGAATTTCCGCAACACCGTCAACGGACTCTGCAGGAAGCAAACCGGAGACGTTACAGATGGGTACCGGACATGAAACAGACACCAACCGTACACGTCAGTCTGGTTGTGTCCAGTACAAGTTTTGTGCATGTTCAAAACTTGCCACCGGACACCACCGAACAGATAACGGACACGCCGGATGGGTACCGTATATAAACTGGACATTGACGTATTTCAATGGACAGTGACCGTTTTCTATCTGGTACCCCAATCCGCTACCCCAATCTGGTGAGGTGTGACAGGGCCTTTATATATGTATCTAGGAAAATGGCCCAAACTCAAAATCATCAGAAAGGCAACTTTATTTAAAAAATAAATCTGACAAATGT
Organism: Branchipolynoe longqiensis; assembly: GCA_030323885.1. Lineage (NCBI taxonomy): Eukaryota > Metazoa > Annelida > Polychaeta > Phyllodocida > Polynoidae > Branchipolynoe > Branchipolynoe longqiensis. The sequence goes on from CM059191.1 coordinate 28,689,276, forward strand.
TACAATGGTTCACATCATGTTTGCCCTATCAAAATATGTCATGTGTGAGCCTCCCCTTCCGCCCTTCCCTCCACTCCACTCCCCCTCCAAACACAAATAGTGCTTAAGGGCGCATTCCATATACGCGTAATGCGTAATGCGTTATGCGTTACGCGTTATGCGTTATGCGAATGCCAGCATTCCATATACGCGTAATGCGTAATGCATTATGTGGCGCACGACTGGCTATATTTAAAAAATAAAAATAAACAATTATTCTCCATACTGCTCTGTATGTGACCAAATATTGCATGTATATCTATGTAACTTTTTGTATGTCACATGGGGGTTCCTACCTTTATTATAACCAAATTATAGATAAGTATTCATATTTCTGTGCATATGGTAGCATTTTTAGCTTTCCCCTAACCCTATGTCTCCCTGGTGCCCAGCTCACCATGTGTTTCCAATTAGCACCCCTCTGTGAGGCTGTTCCGTAATGCTCAGTCGCCTCTCCTGGTGTTAAACTAATGGAGACATCAGACTCAGGTTTCTATTCACATCCAGCTTGACGCATAACGCATTACGTACCGATCGCTACAGGGACCGATCGGGATAATGAATTTCTGACGCATTCGCATTCGCATTACGCATTACGCGTGTATGGAATGTAGCTCATAGGTTTCAAGGCGTTTCGATTTGTTGTCGCATTCGCATTCGCATTCGCATTACGCATTACGCGTATATGGAATGCGCCCTTTAGTGTGTGGAATTGCAACTAGGGGAGTGGGGTGAGTGTGGGTCACGTGTTGGGGTAATATATGCGTGCTGAGGGGCTTGGTGTTTGTTGGGCGGCGTAGTGAAACTGGAAAGCGAAGTCCTAGAAGAGTAAACACTGCTGTGTGGCCGGCCGGAGGGCGGGGTGCCTTTCTGTTGGCTCTTTCATGTGCACTGCATCGTCCTATATATATATATATAGATATATATATATATATATATATATAATATGTGACACACGTATCTTTACAACTCGGATAATATGTTACACATATATATATATATGTAATAAGGGAATATTACTTAGATTATTATTGTTATCCTCCGTAAGATACAGCACTTTACCGGTGGCACCATCTCGGCCCACCTCACCTCCCCCGGATGTTGATCAGTGAAAGGCCACGAAAGAGGGTTTTTTGTTCGTGATTCTGTAACGTTGTTCTTTTCCCCCCCCAATGTGTTGCTACCTTGAGGTGGTGGGGAGGCTTGTGTGCCTCCGTGACCATGAGAGCTATACCGGCGGGGGCTAGCCCCCTGGCAGGTTTAACCAAGCCGGGCAGGACTCATGGTAGAGGACAGACTAAGAGCAGCCACTGGTCCTCCAGGTTGGGGGTTGGGCGTGGGGCCAACAACCCCACCCCGGAAAAAAGGATATATATACCTGTATATTATATAGCATATATAGACACGTGTACAGTGTGCCAACGTTGTAACGCGATCGTTGTGGTCCAAAAGTGGGGGTCGCGATAAATTGAATTTTAAAGTTGTATACTCCGATGGTTTTTGAATTGTTGTCATTTTCTGAAATAAATATATTAAGTTGATCGTTATCTTACTTTAATTTGAAGTAACTTTCATTTTAAATGCCAAACCTTTCAGATATTTCAGGTTCAAACATTCCAAAATAATTCTGGTAGCATAGGCTTCAGCAGTAACAGCACCCATTAAACTGTATCAGTCTTCCCTGCGGAAGACAGAGAGATACATGGCAGTAGATGCTTAATAAGTGCATCACTATGTAAGTGAGATATGTAGAATCCATTCTAGATAATTGTTTTGGTTTTGAGATATTGGTGCTTCATCGGACCATGCAGTTTGATGAAAATGATGGGTAAATACAATGATCGATGTGAAGAATATTATTTTGCTTCTTCGATTAAGAATTATCTGGTCATTTCCTTTACCCAGCCTCCCGATGGTTTTTCGGACGGATTGTTCAGCAGCCCCGTCACGGGATCAGGGTTGCGGGAAGACTAGAAATAAAGACCAGCGACAATGTGTTGTGAAAACTACGCATTGTTCCCTCCTGCCATCGCGGGTTTTAGCGGCGTTCTGATGGGTCTCGTGTTCAAAAGGGCGGGCCTCACCCCAGCCCACCCTACCCAACCCCCGCCAACAAGTGTATTTGAAAAGCCTGATTGTGGCTGGCACTGACAGGCGGCTGGATGTGAGATTCGCGTGCCTTTTGATGCGCTGAGAGCTGCAGCTACTTGTCCTATTTGAGGCGAATGTACCGGCCAGCACACACTGCACAGACCGCCTGTCCATGCCCACAGTACCCGCCACGCTTCATGTATGTGTGTGTGCATATATATATACAGTAAAACCTCTCTAAATCGTCCGGCCATGGGACTGACTTTAAATGGTCCATTTAGGGAGGTGGTCGCTTTAGGGAGTTTGTTTATCATTACAATTGTATTGTATGGGCGATCGATATGGGGGGAGTGGTCGATTTGTGGAGGTGGTCTGTTAGAGAGGTTTTACTGTAGTCGGTTGGTTGTTGGAATCTTACATCTTGGCATCATCAGGGAAGGTACCGAGTTGTGACAGTGCGCACTCATGGCGACTTTATAGTGCTGCCCCATTGGGAGATCTGGCCGCTGGCACCATTAGTCATTAACCGATATCCCAAACGGCCACATTATCCTGATAATGAGTTAATCAGTCATTACCCTATCCTAGTAATACCGAGTTGGACTAGCCCCGGATTTTTAGCCGGATCACCCCCGGACCATTCCCCCGGACTGTCCTGGACAGCCCCAGATAAAATCGCTAATTTTGCCTCGCTCTCACACGTACCCGGCGGAACCACGGACTACAAGCCCAGATCACCCCGGATGAGCCCCGGACAACCCCTGCACTACCCGGATGAGCCCCGGACGAGCCCCGTACATCCCCCGGGTGATAGACTGAAATGCGGGATTCTGAGTAATACGTGGTCATCCGTGGCTATATGTGGTGATCCGTGGTTAATCCGTGGTCATCCGGCCTGTCCGGGGCTTATCCGGGCAGTCCGAGAGTGGTCCGTGGCTCTGTAAGGGTCCGTGGCTCTGTAAGTCCCAAAAACGCAGCGAGGACCCTACACATATTTCCTGATGACCAAATCTAGGGCTAAAATGTGGCTCTTCCGGTTTAAAAATGATCCGGACTGCCCCGGACGGGACACGGACTACCCCCGGACAACACCTGGACTACCTGGACCACCCCCGGATTACACCCGGATGATGGCGGATGGACCCCAGATTTCAATATTCCCCGGATCGCCCCCATTGTTTTAAACATTTTAAAACATCCGGGGCCAACCCCGGATGATGCCAGATCACCAAGGACCAGCCACGGATCACCAAGGATCACCAAGGACCAGACACGGATAAGCCATGGATCAGCAATGATCGCCATGGACCACGCCGGATCACGGTCCGGGGCTCGTCCGGCCCCCTGATCCGGGTAGGTGTGACATCGGCTATAGGTAGTGACAAGTATCAATTGTGTAAGTCATTGGTTTGACTCGCCTGGAATTCGAACTCCCGACCTTCCGCACGCGAATCTTGCGCCTATTACCGATTTGTCCTGTCTCGTGTTTCTAATGTAGACTGCATTGAAATTGTCTTATCAATTATGTTAATTAGATATAATACCACTTCCTATACATGTTCCCTCAGGGACCAGACGGGATGGCCGAATGAGTTAGAGCGTCCGTCTCCCGTGTTGGTAGATCATGGGGTCGTGGGTTCGAACACGGGTCGAGTCAAACCAATGACTTAAAAATTGATACTTGTCGCTTCCTAGCCTGGTGCCGGCATTATTAGGATAGGACAAGGACTGGTTGGTTCAGTGTCAGGATAATGTGACTGAGTGGGATATCAGGTCATGGTGTTGGCGGCCTGATCTTCCAGTGGGGCAGCACTATAAAGTCATCATGAGTGAGCACTGTCACAAGTCGGTACCCTTCCTGATATGACCTTAGATGTTGCTAGGAAGTAAAACCACCACAAACAAAACTGTTCCCTCAGGCAATGACACCAAAGCTACACAGTGCTAACTGTACCATAGCAGAGAGCGTGTATATAAACAGATGAGAGGGACAACTCCCGCGAAAAACGGTAACACAGGCTACAGTGGCGTTCCTGGCGGTTAGTGTTGAACAAGCCTTGAGTTTGCCGGTACGCTCAGTGCAAAACATTTGTTTTTATTCAAAATTAATAGAAATCCAGAACCCTAACCTTATAAATTCAATATAATCTTGTTGGTAAACATGTTTTCTATATGTGTACTAAGCGGCTTGTTTCTATTTGGTGTAGTTTTAGAGATATTTCACTTTTTCTGTAGGAAGATTGCACACGACCATTGACAATGCGTTGAGTTTGCCGTACGCGTAGTGAAAAACGTCAGTTTTATTCCAAATTAATAGAAATCCAGAACCCTAACCATATCAATTTAATATAATCTTGTTGGTAAACATGTTTTCTATGTGTATTCCAATCAGTTTCTTTCTAGGTGGTGTAGTTTTAAAGATATTTCACTTTTTCTGTATGAAGATTGCTCACGGCCATTGACAATGCCTTGAGTTTGACAGCTGTGTCATATACTGTTCAACAAACACCACTTGGAGCGCCACAGTCTGCAGATGTTACATGCTCTAGTATGGGAGTTGTCCCTCTCATCTGTTTATATACACGCTCTCTGACCATAGTCACCCACACGCCGCTGTGTGCAGACAAGGGGCATTGCGACCAGACGGCCGTCCGTCTCCTCTTTTGGGAGATCAGGGGATCCGAACCCATAGGTCCGTCGGTTCGAACTCTGGTCGAGTCAAACCAATGACTTAGAAATTTATACTTGTCGCTTCCTAGCCTGGAACTCGGCATTATTAGGATAGGGCAAAGACTGGTTGGTTCAGTGTCAGGATAATGTGACTGAGTGGGATATCAGATCATGGTGCAGATGGCCTGATCTCCCAGTGGGGAAGCACTATAAAGTCGCCATGAGTGCGCACTGTAACAAGTCGGTACCCGTCCTGATATGACCTTAGATGTTGCTAGGACGAAGAACAACAAGAAGCAAACAAACAAGGGCACTGCTGCTCCATCTGTATGGCACACACCGAGACCACACTATGTGTACTTTCATTGTGTATGCTCCCCTGTGTCTACCGTGTACACTGCAACAGTTTTCTGGATTCATGCAGTGTGCTTTCCACCCCACCATAGCCTGGCCAGGAGCATGTTTAGTGACCTGCTCAGTACCAGCATCAACATCTCGGAATAGACGTATTTCCCGTGAGGTCAGGATAAATAAATTAGGTGTGTGCGCGCGCAACTTGGCTGCAAAACAACACCCGGTTGCACTGAGTGCAGTTATGAAAGCTGCTCATTTCAGCCCATTTCAGCCCATAATAAATAGTAATATTTGAAATTCAGAATGCCAATTAAAAATATATATATATTAAATTAAGATATGAATCTTGTATCTACCATTGCATTTACATGAAACTAATCAGCACATCTTATACCATCTGCACTTAGATCTATCTAAATCTAGTGTATAACTAGGATCACATGGGTTTGGGGTAATAAGGGTGATATGACCTTAGATGTTGCTAGGACGTAAAACAACAACAAACAAACTAAATAAGGGTAATTCATTGAGGGGAACAGGGTGTTCAACGATAATTATAATTTATAAATAAACAAACAATGAGCATCCGTGGTTCTATCCGGTGGTGTAAATGTAATCGTGGTTAGCGTGTGTGGAGGGTGTGTGAAAAATGGTAATAATAAACATGGCAAACTACTCTTGTAGAGGTGGGGGAAATGCTAAATTACTCTGCTGAAAACATAATTAATTAATTACAAAATGCGGTGAAAATATAGGTCAGCACAGGTTAAGGATAGTCATTAAGTGCCCCTCTTAAAGAGCTGTTTGATTTATATCACTACTTAACACCTAACCTATTTGTGAACATAAAATGGTAAATAAATAGGACTGATTCAACATCAGGAAGAAACCAAATAAGAAGCGTAATGCCTTCTTATGTAGGAGCTAATGGGACTCGGGTGTTCCCAGTTTAAGCTCATTACGGCAATAAGTGAACAAGTAAGCTGTATGGTAAGCTGTGACGGTGGTCTTTGTTTCCTGCATTATCGCCCACTGAGATGGCCGCTCTCGTTGGTTATAATCACTGATAATGTAGTCTCTGAGCTGGGCAGCCTGTCGTCAGGATGAAACACGACTTAGTAACACGACACCCCGTCTCCCGGTGTGGTGGTTTCAGCGGGTTCCCGTGCTCAGAGGTGTCCCTCGCTTCTGCGCTGCTTCTGCGCATGCGCGGATTTCGCATCAACGGGCCGTAATCGATTAACACGACCCGGGCGACTCGGGTCATCCGAGTCGTCAGAAATTCAAATAGAACACGGCGAGTGGAGTCGACAAATACACGTGCCATGTGCATAAAAAGAATAACTTAGATTAATTAAATGGAAATATAAGTAAACTGGGCCATCATAAAATACTTTAAATCCTATTTTTATCGGTTATTAAAAAAAAAAAAAAGATTGTCCACCCGAGCGCGGAGAAGCGTATTCGATTATTCGACCCGAGTTTGTAGGATATGCGCATGCGCCAATAAGTGGCTCAGGTGACCCGAGTTGATGCGAAATCCGCGCATGCGCAGAAGCAGCGTAGAAGCGAGGGACACCTCTGAGCACGGGAACCCACTGAAACCACCACACCGGTCATGCTGTAGTAAGCCACCCACAGCCCCGTCGACGCATGCGCCGTAGTCACATGAGCGATAATGCAGGCGGAGCGTGACTCAGGCCCGAACCGGAAACGGACTGACGGCCGGCGCGAAAGAAACCAGAGACGGCGCGAAGCGGGGTGTGGTGGGGGTGAGGGTGGGTGGGTGGGGAAGGTAGGAGGATGAAGTGGGGAATGGAGAGAGCCGGCAGGGGGAGGGGGCAGAGGAGGGAGGAGACATGGGGTGAGTTGTTGGGGTTGTACGTCCTGGCAACATCTAAGGTCATATCAGGACGTGTACCGACTTGTGACAATGTGCCCTCATGGCAACTTTATAGTGCTACCCCACTGGGTTATTGGTTAATGCTACCCCACATGTCATGTTGCGGTTGCCACCCGCAACATGACATGATATCCCACTCAGTCACATTTTCCTGACACCAAGCCAACCAGTCCTTACCCTATCATAATAATGCTGAGCGCCTGGCTAGGAAGCGACCTGGAATTGAACTCCCTACCTTCCTCATGGGATGCCTGGGCTCTACCGATTGGGCCACCGCCTGCTGTGTGGCAGAGGAGGTGGGGGAAAAGAGGGGGCACGAAAAGGGAGGTGCAGCGGCAGGAGAGGGGGAAGGGGGAGGCAGGGGGCCGAGGGTAGAGTGGAGTGTGAGAAGGTGGGGAAAGAGGGGGCAGGAGGGTAGGTGGAAGAGGGGTACAGGAGAGGATAGTTACAGGGAGCAGGAAGACAGGGATGGGAGCAGTGGAGGGAAGAGCCGGAGGAGCAGTGTCTGGGGGGGGGGGGGGGGTGGAGTATGGAGAGGGACAGTGTGGGTAGTATTAGTAGTAAGTAGCTTAGTGTTTGGAGGGGAGTCAATATAGAGCAGTAAGTGGGCAGGACCCTGGAGTGTGTGAACAGAACTTGTCGGTGTTTGTAGGGTGGTGAAGTGGAACCAGATACGCGCCTGTAAGCGTGTTCGTTGTTTTTATTTTAGTTATTAGAGACAGGTCCGTGTGGAATACATGATGGTGAGCTATGCATAGGTTTATTTGTTGGGGTTTTGAGTCCTAGCAGCATCTAAGGTCATATCAGGACGGAGAACCTACTTGTGACAGTGTGCACTGCTGGTGATTTTGCAGTGATGCCCCACTGGAAAACCAGGCGACCGGCACCATTACTCTGTCAGATTATCCTGATACTGAGATAACCAGTCCTTTCCCTATCCTAGCAATGCCGGGTGCGCGGCTCGATAGCCTATCATATCAATTTGTTTTGTCATTGGTTTGACTCGGTCAGGATTCGAACTTACGACCTCCTACCCAGAAGTTTATATAAATACATATACAGTGAAACATTGCTTTTCGAACAGCTTGCTTTTCAAACAAATCGGTCACGAACATATTTTCCTAACAAAAAGTGCACCGGTTTCCGAAAGCATTCTCAGTTTACAAACAACCGTTACTGAGTCAAGTGGTGCAAGGAAACAGAAAACAGAAATAAACGAAGATGTTTGAGGGAAAAAATCTAGAAGTTCTGTTACTTGATGTTCTTATGGAGGATAATGTGACTGAGTGGGACATCGGGTCATGGGGCCGGCAGCCTGGTCTCCCAGTGGGACAGCACTATAAAGTCGCCATGAGTGCGCACTGTCACAAGTCGGCATCCATCCTGATATGACGACCATATCTGTTGCCAGGATGTAAGACCCCAACACAACAAAACAAGCATCTAGTATTTTAAATATAAGCTCTCATCTAGTCATGCATTCGATATTTGAGAAGCTTATTATTATTATAGGATTATTAGTTACTCTACTAATCTTATATATGAAGCTTGACAAGGAGTGGTTGTGGGGGTGGGAGTGGTGTTCTCTGTGGCAGAGTGGTTAGATTCCCTGTGCCCCCCCCCCCCCACCCACCTCTGCCAATGTGGATATCCACAGCTGTTTATAACTTACAGCGTCATCAAAGGTGGTTTGCTCTCATACCATGTCTATGTGGCGTTGGAGGTTAAAAATCCCTTGGGTCTGTAAAAGTGTAGGCTCGGGCTTTCTATCGACAAACTGTCTAATGGTGAAAACAAGTCTATTCACACTTATCCATGATAGGCAGCATACATCTAAATATTTCCTTGTTAAAAGCTCCTTGTGATTGGAGTTCTCAAATAACCTCACACCCCCCTCACCCCACCCTCACACTAGTCTGTTGCAGTAAAAGGAATTATCAGTGTGGGTGATGAATGGAAATATTCAAAAGCATCATCTGCGATGGACCAATCACAAGAATATCAATCTGCCACTCACACTGCCTTGTCTGCAGTGTGCCCAGGCCACCATCACACTGTCGTCAATCCCTGAAGGCCATTAGTAGACGAGCGCAGCAGTTTGACAAGAGCGATAGCCTTTGCTTAAAGAATTTTTTACGACGCTTCGAGTTCAGCATTAAACGGCAAATTGCCATAAAGCCTGCGGCCACACGCCCTCTAGTGGGCGAGGCGAGAACCACTACACCGGCGTTAAGACTATGTGATGGGTGTGAAACGCTAGCGGATTTCCGGCTTCCACCGCTGGTGGCGGCTATTGTATACCTTGGACACATTCGCTGGTACCCCTAGGC
>CM059191.1:28699158-28734158 GCA_030323885.1 Branchipolynoe longqiensis
GATATTTCACTTTTTCTGTATTTTCTGTATGAAGATTGCTCACGACCATTGACAATGCCTTGAGTTTGAGTCTATGCGCACGGCTGAAACTGGCGCACGGCTGAAACTGCGACACCGGCCCACATAAATGTGCACCCAGGAAGCATGCACCCTGCACAATCAAAGGGCGGGGTGATGGGTGAGCAGGGAGGGCACGCAGTATTTAATTATATACTTGCAATAGTTCCCATTGCTACCCCCCCACCCTATCTCCGCGACCCTGTCCCTATCCCTGTGACTCTTATTCTTATCTGTCTCCACGTCCACATGTGTCTCTTATCCCCACGTGTTTCTTATCCCTGCATGTCTCTTATCCGCGCATGTCTCTTATCCCCGTGAGTCTCTTATCCCCGCTAGTCTCTTATCCCCGCATATCTCTTATCCCTGCATGTCTCTTATCCGCACATGTCTCTTATCCCCACGAGTCTCTTATCCCCCCATGTCTCTTATTCCCATGTGTCTCTTATCCATGCAAGTCGCTTATCCCCGTGTGTCTATTATCCATGCAAGTCTCTTATCCCCGCATGTCTCTTATCCCCATGTGTCTCTTATTCTGTGTGTCTCTTATCCCCCGTCTCTTATCCCCGTGTGTCTCTTATCCATGCACATCTCTTATCCCCGCGAGTCTCTTATCCCCGCGAGTCTCTTATCCCCGCGTGTCTCTTATACCTGCATGTCTCTTATCCGCACATGTCTCTTATCCCTGCATGTCTCTTATCCGCGCATGTCTCTTATCTCCGCGAGTCTTATCCCCGTGAGTCTCTTATTCCTGCGTGTCTCTTATCCCCCGTGTCTCTTATCCACCCGTGTCTCTTATCTCCGCATGTCTCTTATCCCCGTGTCTCTTATCCGCGCATGTCTCTTATCCACGCATACCTCTTATCCCCCATGTCTCTTATCCCTGCGTGTCTCTTATCCCCGGGTGTCTCTTATCCCGCATGTCTCTTATCCCCAGTGTATCTTATCCCCCGTGTCTCTTATCCCCCAGTGTCTCTTATCTCCCTGGGTCTTCTATCCCCACGTGCCTCCTATCCCTGTCAGTCTCCTATCTTTGCCGGTCTCCTATCACTGCCCATCTTGTATCCCCAAGTGTTTCCTATCCCTCCGTGCCTCCTATCCCTGCTGGTCTCCTACCACTGCCGGTCTCCTATCCTCGCCCATCTCCTATCCCTGCCCATCTCCTATCCCTGCCCATCTCCTATCCCTCTCCATCTCCTATCCCTACCCGTCTCCTATCCCTACCCGTCTCCTATCCCTACCCGTCTCCTATCCCTACCCGTCTCATATCCCTTCCCGTCTCATATCCCTTCGTCTCATATTCCTGCTCATCTATCCCGGCCTGTCTCCTATCCCGGCATGTCTCCTAGTCCTATCCCTGTCCGTCTCCTATCCATATCCGTCTCCTATCCCTGCCCATCTCTTATCTCTGCTCTCTGCTCATCTCCTATCCCTGCCCGTCTCCTATCCCTGCCTGTCTCCTATTCCCGTCCTTCTCCTATCACTGCCCGTCTCCTAGTCCTACCCCTGCCCGTCTCCTATCCCTTCCCGTCTCCTATTCATGTCTGTCTCCTATCCCTGCCCGTCTCCTATTCCTGTCCGTCTCCTATAACTGCACGTCTCCTAGTCCTATTCCTGCCCGTCTCCTATTCCGGTCCGTCTCCTATTCCTGTCCGTCTCCTATTCCTGTTCGTCTCCTATTCCTGCCTGTCTTAACTCTCGGTCTTAAATCTGTCTCTTCGCGCCTCTCGGATGCTCTGCCTCTTTCCGTGATTCTCCCTGGTCTGACTCCCACCTGTCGCACCCACTGCTTAAACTAAGTCAAAGTGCCATGAAAACATCACAATTTCGAAACTGAAACACTTACCTAGATTTGACCAAATCAACTAATTAATATTGCACCCATTAACAGGTTATAAATATAAGTCAATTTAATAGAACCTATCACTGCTGAAACCTACGGTGGCAGACTTTTGATGCACATACCAACATCATGCATGATTTTCTTTGAAACTTTATAACACCTCCAAACTTAACTACTTCCAGCTCCTTCAAACTAAAGTAAGGTCGATTATAACAATCGGCCTAATATCGTTAGCTTGAAAAATAGCCGAAACTCAAAACAATACACGATATCCACACGCATGCGCTGTGGCAAGGTTTGCACAACCGTAGTGTTCATCGTCACTGTCAGATGTCGCATGCGTTGTGAATATAGTAATACTAATACTAGTAATAGTGACCAAATAGTTTGGTACCCTCCTAAAATGTTCAAAAGGGTCCAAACATGAAAATTCTTTTTTTCTTGGAAGCTCCAGTGACCCAAGAGCAATTTACTTTTGGAATTTTCAAAATATCGCAAAATTTGACTGACATACATGCATTTGAAAGTTAGTAATTTCCATAGCATTTGTATGCGCTGCGGCAATGGTCCCACAACCGTAATGTTCATCGTCGCCGTCACATGTCGTATGCGTTGTGAATATTGTGTATTGGACCATATACAACTCTAAATCTTAACACTTCCCAATTTCCTTTAACTGGTTTGAATATGGAGAACAATATTATAACAATAAATATTGCTGGAAATACCAGTTCTTCTACAATCACCAAAGTTCAGGCGATTAAAATATCAAATTTTCGAAACCATAACACTTACTTAAATTTAATCCTACATATCGAACTTAGATACTGATAGTGATACACCCAATAAACACCTGTTGCCGCATACAAAATACTACAAAGTCAATGTAATAGATATTATTACATTATTAAACACCAACATTAAATTAGGATGTTTTAACTTCCAATATCGCCAACGTCAACCCTTTAAAATAAAAGTGACTTAAAACAAAAGTAATGTAGAGTACAACCAACATAATAAATACGAATTACTATAATATGAATATCGCGAACACTCAAAACCATGGGACTTTGAACGATGCGCCGCTTCTTTCAAATTTGGATGGGGGACCCATCGGAAAGATAAGATTTCTTTGTTTCTTGGGGTTTTGCGTTCTACCAACATATCAGGTTATCAGGATGGGTACCGACTTATGACAGTATGTACATATGGCGACTTCAAAGTGTTGCCCATCTGGGAGAACAGGCCATCGACAACCATGCCCCGATACTCCACTCAGTAACATTATCCTAATATTGAGCATTCCAGTCCTTTCCCTATCCTATTACTCCTGAGTGCCAGTAGATGCTAGGTAGCGACAAGTGTACATTATAAAAGTAATTAAATTTTACTCCGTCGGGATCGAACCCACGGCAATAAGCCAGCCAGCGTTCTTACCGATTCGATCATCCCGTCTAGTCTGGAAATATAAAGACTTCCTGATACAGGATAATTAGTAATTGGCTTCCAAATCAGCAGTGCATAAGTAATAGATATATTTTGCATGCAAAGAGAAACCTATTTCTTGTGTATACATAACGACGATAAAACTGAATTATATATATTACAGAATTCGAAATAAGAGCTTACCCTCTTGTCCGAGCCAAGTGAGTATAGGCAGCGACAAGCAGAAAATGGGTTGAGCTTTTCCATTGGATAAGTGAAAATTTACATTATTTATTACATTTGTTTGTTGTTTTGATTCATTTGTGTAGTTTTATTTGTGTAGTGTTATTCCCATAACCACGGACGTTAACTGCAATAATAAAGGTAAGTACTGTGGACAAGTTAAAATTCTGACGGACAAGTGAAAATCATACCAGACTTGTATTATGGATAAGTGATTTTTTGGCCTATTTCTATCACTGTATTATATAAAAATATAAAAAATATATAGTTGGTGTCCTTCCAAGAAACTGGCTTTGAAACATTGCTTATGCACTTAATTGTGGCGGGTACTGTTATGGCATCACCCGAGGGTAAAAGATGCACATCTTGACTGTGGTTGGCCATAACTGAATCCGCATAATTGAAAAGCAAAAGCATTCAGATGAGTATCGGGCCGTAAATAACTGCGTGTCATGACCCGGGCCGGCGGCCGTGCCCGACCCCGGGACCCCGACGATCCCGCCCCGTTACAGGGTTAACGAGACGCCGACGTGTGTCGGCACACGTCCCGGGGCCACCTCGGAGGAGATGGGGCCCGGGGTCGAGGGTGTGTATGTGTGTTGGGGGTGGGGGTGGCTGGGGGGTGAGGGGTGAGGCGGAGGGGGGGGGGGGTGCTGCGCCCTCTGCAGAATAACCCATCGCTGTCAGTGTCAGTCTCCACCAACAAATGGGTATCTTCTAAAGATGTGGCTTGATAAGAAGCGAATGTTGTGCATTTGTTGTACAAGCCTTGCGTTGGTGCAGGTTGCACAGGCCTTACGTTGATGCAGGTTGCACAAACGTTATTTTGATGCAGGTTGCACGAGCGTTACTTTGATGCAGGTTGCACAAGCGTTACTTTGATGCAGGTTACAAGCATTACTTTGATGCAGGTTGCACAAGTGTTACTTTGATGCAGGTTGCACAAGTGTCACTTTGATGCAGGTTGCACAAGCGTTACTTTGATGGAAGTTACACAAGCCTTACTTTGATGGAAGTTACACAAGCCTTACTTTGATGCAGGTTGCACAAGCCTTACTTTGATGCAGGTTACACAAGCCTTACTTTGATGCAGGTTGCACAAGCCTTACTTTGATGCAGGGTGCACAAGCCTTACTCTGATACAGGTTGCACACACCTTACTCTGATGCAGGTTGCACAGGCCTTACTTTGATGGAAGTTACACAAGCCTTACCTTGATGGAAGTTACACAAGCCTTACTTTGATGCAGGTTGTGCAAGCCTTACTTTAATGCAGGTTACATAAGCCTTACTTTGATGCAGGTTGCACAAGCCTTACTCTGATACAGGTTGCACAAGCCTTACTCTGATGCAGGTTACACAGGCCTTACTTTGATACAGGTTACAAGGGCCTTAGTTTGATGCAGGTTACACAAGCGTTAGTTTGATGCAGGTTGCCAAGCCTTACTTTGCAGTTTGATGCAGGTTGCACAAGCCTTACTTTGATGCAGGTTGTACAGCCGTTACTTTGATGGAGGTTGTACAGGCCTTAATTTGATGGAGGTTGTACAAGCCTTGTGTTGATGCAGGTTGTACAACCCTTACTTTGATGCAGGTTGTACAGGCCTTACTTTGATGCAGGTTGTATAAGCATTGCTTTGATGCAGGTTGTATAAGCATTGTGTTGATGCAGGTTACACGAGCCTAATGGCCCTGTCACACTATGATGTAATGACGTCAGCGTAGGGAGAACGTGAAGAAAGTTGAACTTCTCGGCGTAGTATGCAAATTTGGGCACAAGTTGAACGTGGATGCAGCGTAGTGGACGAGAGCGTAACGTCGGTAAAGCGTAGTGATACCGTCATTCAACGAGAGAGGACAACGTCACTACGCTCACGGAACGTTATGAACGTTATTCCATCGCCAGAAGAACGTTACGTGACGTTAGCTACGTCATGAGACGTTGAACGTACGTTGAATGCACGTTCTCCTGACGTTCTCCTGACGTTCTCCTGACGTTCCCATTACGCCACGTGGCCATTTGCACTCGGTTTAATGTGGGTCAACGTAGTGGAACGTAGTTGAACGTAGTGAGCAGCGTTGGAATAACGTCCGTTTAACGTCATTGACATTCACTGAACGTGAACAGAACGTACGGCGAACGTAAACCCTTACGTTCGAGCTACGTCGAAAGTTTTGAACATGTCCAAAACCTTGACGTAACTCGACGTAACACGACGTAATGTGACGTAGCTCGACGTCATTCTAACATCATTCTGACGTCATCATGACGTAACCCAACGTAATGACGAAAAATGACCACGTTAGGCTCACGTTGGCTCGTTACGTCGTAGTGTGACAGGGGTATTACACTTTACAGATGTGCGTTTACATCCTGGCAACATTATATTATATGGTCCTACGAGGACGCGTACTGATTTATGATAATATAGTGCGCATTCAAAGGGAATTTCCCTATCCTACTAATGCCGAGTGGAAAGCTAGGTAGCGACAAGTCTCAATTTTGTATGTCATTCGTTTGACTCGGCAGTGTGCTGAACTCCTGACCTTCCACACGGAAAGCCTGCGCTCTACCAACTAGGTCACTGCATCTGGCTGCCTTACAGATGTGAATATGGTCATCACTGCGGACATAGCATTAAACCATCGCCAGTCAATCAAATTGGTACAGTGGTGCCTTGTGCTTGACCAGACGGGATGGGCAAATGAGTTGAAACCCGTCACCCGTTTTGTTAGATTGTGGGATGACTTAACAAATTATACTTGCCGCTTCCTAGCCACATGCTTGGCATTATTAGAATAGGGCAACGACTGGTTGGCTCAGTGTTAGGATAATGTGACTGAGTGGGATATCAGGTCATGTTGCTGGCGATCTGATCTCCCAGTGGAGCAGCACTATAAAGTTGCCATGAGTTCGCACTGTCACAAGTTGGTACGCATCCTAATATGACCTTAGATGTTGCCAGGATATAAAACTCCAACAACCAACCAGTCTTCTGCTTAGCCAAATGCACTAGTCCCATATGAACAAGCCTGAGCATAATTCCATAGCAAATAGTCAACTTTTATAAGTCTCACAAAAAGAAGACATGACTGCACATACTCAACACAACATCATCATAATACTATTAGACCTCTTTAAGTCAGCAAAGTGCTTTCAACTGGTCCTCAGCCTTCGTGTAACAGATTCCTATCTTTCTATTTTCGGCTTTGACCCATTTGAAACCACCTACTCAGCCTATTGATGCCTGTCTATAAGCATGTAGCCTATGTGGCCTATCAATGAAGCACCAACTTGGCGGTGACCCAAATAAATACCGAGAAACAACCAAAGCAGGCATTGTCAGATACAGGCATTCCAAGTTCCGCTTGTCCGTCAGGAAGAACTGAAGATGTGACGCACGCACGACGGATCACAGCTACAGCTGACACTGTGAAAGGTGGGGTTGACGCCCCACCCAGCTCTATCCATCACTATAAACCCTATACTTTAAACTCACTTTGCATATATAACCACATACTTCCTTATGACCAACCTTGGTAGGGTTCTTGCCATATATTTGTTGTTAGTGTAGATTACAACGAAATTTCCCTAACATATAGCTTACGCGTACACAAAATGGCATTTTAGCTAATGTATTCACCTCCCGAAAATCATCCACTATAGACCAGACGGGATGGCCGAATGAGTTAGAGCGTCCGTCTCCCGTGCTGGTAGATCGTGGGGTCATGGGTTCGAACCATGGTCGAGTCAAACCAATGACTTACAAATTGATACTTGTCACTTCATAGCCAGGCACTCGGCATTATTAGGACAGGGCAAGGACTGGTGTGCTCATTGTCAGGATAATGTCAGTGGGACAGCACTATAAAGTCGCCATGAGTGCACACTGTCACAAGTCGGTACCCGTCCTGATATGACCTTAGATCTTGCTAGGACGTAAACAACAACAAACAAATCATCCAGTGTATCAGCTGAAGCTGCGACCACTGAGGTATGTTTACCTACTGGGTCGCAGCTTCACTCATGGCATCTTTTCAATGTTTCGGTATGTTAATTAGTGCGTGTGTGTTTGTTGGGGTTATACGTCCTGACAACATCTAAGATTATCTGGATGGGTACCAACTTGCGACAGTGCGCACTCATGGTGGCTTTATAGTGCTGTTCCATTAGCATGACCTGATATCCCACTCAGTCACATTATCCTGATACTGAGCGAATCAGTCCTTGCCCTATCCTAGTAATGCCAAGCACCTGGCTAGGAAGTGACAAGTATACGTTTTGATGTTGTGGTGTTCTCTGTGGCAGAGTGGTTAGAGTGTCTGACTTTTTTCTAGGTCAGACTCCTTATCTGAGGGTCGGTGGTTCGATTCCCCATGCCCCCACCTCTGCCAATTTGGATTTCCACCGCTGTGTATAACTTACAGTGTCAACAAAGGCCAGTTGCTCTCACACCATGTCTATGTGGTGTGGGATGTTAAAAATCCCTTGGGTCGGTAAAAGTGTAGGCTCGGGCTTTCTCTCGACAAACTGTCTAATGGTGAAAACAAGTCTATTCTGACTTATCCATGACAGGCAGTATAAATCTTCAAGAAAACTCATTCGCTTGACTCGACCATGGTTCGAACCCACGGGTTCGAATCCCACAATCTACCAAAACGGGAGACGGACGCTCAACTTATTCGGCCATCCTGTCTGGTCTGCGCATGTTGGCAATTCTGCCATCATTGACCTGTACCGTCCAACGCCAGTCACAAGGCTCAGGGGGATAATTAACAGCGCTTCTCTACCTGGGATAATCAGGGGGGCTGGCGGTGGGGACCGACTGGTACGCACTAATTAAACACGTGACCCCGAGCCTGGTAAGACAGATTTGTCAACCCTCTCAGACAGCCGCTCTGACATCCACTTACGCGCATGCGCACACGCACGCACTCCCCCACCCCACGTGGACTGGCCAGATTGCTTGTTTGTTTGTTGCTTTATGTCCTGGTAACATCTAAGATCATATCATGACGGGTACCGACTTGTGACAGTGCACACTCAGGCAACTTTATAGTGCTGCCCTACTGGGAGACCAGGCCACCAGCACCATGACCTGATATCCCACTCAGTCGCATTATTCTGACACTGAGCCTATCAGTCCTTGCCCTATCCTAATATTAATAATGCCGAGCGCCTGGCTAGGCAGTGACAAGTATCAATTTTATAAGTTTATTTACAGTGCTGCCCCCTCTGGGAGAACACAGGTCATTGGCACCATGACCTGATATCTCACTCAGTCACATTATTACGATACTGGAAATGACATCGTTTACAAATTGAATTCAGCCACACAGTTTTACATCCTAACAACAACCAACTCGGATCATATCACATTATCTGGATGGGACTCAAACAGTACACCAGACGGGGTGGCCGAATGAGTCAGAGCGTCCGTCTCCCGTGTTGGTAGACCATGGCATCATGGGTTCGAACCCTGGTCGAGACAAACCAATGACTTAAAAATTGATACTTGTTGCTTCCTAGCCAGGCACTCGGCATTATTAGGATAGGGCAAGGACTGGTTGGCTCAGTGTCAGGATAGTGTGACTGAGTGGGATATCAGGTCATGGTGCTGGCGGCCTGGTCTTCTACTGGGGCAGACCTATAAAGTCACCATGAGTGTGCACTGTCACAAGTTGGTACCCGTCCTGATATGACCTTAGATATTGCTAGGACATAACACAACAACAACAACAAACCGTACACACACACATAGTGTATGCATAACGAGAGCGGGGGGTATGGAAGTGTCCAGAACAGACCAGACCGCGGCCTTCCTGTGCGTAAACACGCCAGGTCGCAGCCCCAGAGTGGCCCCAGCGTAAGGTAACGTGGAAGATAAGTATCAGGTGCTTGTCGGATAAGTCTTGACACACAAATAACCAGTCATATAAAGCTAAAGGCCCTGTCACACTATGACGTTTCCCACCAACGCGCGTCAACGTGTTGCCTTTTTGGTCGAAACGTCGGTACATGTCGGGACACGTTACCGGCGCGTTGGTACACGCTGAGTGATAGCAACGTGTGAATGGACACGTCGGCGCGCGTCGGGTCGCGCCGATCGTTTTCTGCTTGCACAAAACTTTCGGCGCGCCCCGACATGCACCGACGGGTTGGAGGGGGCGTTACAGATGCGTTTTCAACACGCCGGGGGAACGCTGCCAGAACGTTGATCAACATCGGTTAACGTTGGCCTTTTTTCCCCCAAAATGCGACCGTTCCATCGGCGTGTTCGTAATGTCCAATCGACGGGTAGTGGGCACGATATTGGCGTTGCTCCAGCGTTTTTCGACGCGTTGGACGTGTTGCCGGCGCATCTGGGCGTGCTGGTGGCAGGTCTGGACGTGTTCCCGGCATGTCTTGACGTGTTGGTGGCGGGTGTGTATGCATTAACAAGGTACTAACACGATACCAACGCGCTGCCTACATGCTATATTTTTCATTACAACAATTTATGTGTGCACATTATATCCTGCTTCATATATCACGTGTCAGGCAGCCACCCACACAGGGTGCAAAGTAAATAGCATGAATCAAATCCAGCCTGCATTGTGGTACAGGAGGGACGATAAGCCGGGGATACAGACTTCCACTTGCCACTCTCCTTGTTATAAGAAAGGTAAGTTGACGTCAATGCCAGAGTGTTTGCCACGGCTGTTTGACAGTCCCCCGTAAAAACAACACCCTTTTTGACTGCCCCTCCCCCACCCCTCCAATATTCCACGTCAAAGGCCCTGTCACACTACGACGTTTCCCACCAATGCGTGTCGACGTGTTGCTTTTTTGGTCGAAGCGTCGGTACACGTCCGGTACGTTACCGGCGCGTTACCGGCGCATCGGTACACGTTGAGGGATAGCAACATGTGAATGGACACGTCGGCACGCGTCGGCACGCGTCGGGTCGCGCCGATCGTTTTGTGCTTGCACAAAACTTTCGACGGTCCGCAACGCGCGTCAGCGTGTTGGCGGGCGCGTTACGGATGCGTTAGCAACACGTCGAAACCCGTTGGCAGTGCGCTGGCGGAACGCTGGCAAGACGTTGATCAACGTCGATTAACGTTGGCATTTTTTTCGCCAAACTGCGATCGTTCCGTCGGCGCGTCGGTGACCTCCCATTGACGTGTAGTGGGCGCGTTATTGGTGTTGCTCAAGCATTTCTCGACGCATTGGACATGTTGCTGGCACGTCTTGACATGTTGCTGGCACGTCTTCCATGTGCTTAACGTTACCCGGCATTCTGCGAACCTTTAATGATGTGCTACCCCCACGCCGTCGGCGCGCTGGTGGCGCGCCGACAACGCACCGATAACACGCTGGGAACCCACTGGCGGGACTTTCACATGTTGTTCCGCCGCATGCCAAAAACACCCCACTAACATGCCACTAACACACTGCAACCCGTCAAACTTTCTCCCACAACGCTGAAAAGTTGGACGTTTCTCGACGGGTTGCAAATAGTTTACGCCTTGCCGGCACGCCGGTGAGAAACGTCGTAGTCTGACAGGGCCTTTACCGACCATCTGCACAGATCGACCACTCCCCTATATCGATTGCTTTATTTGGGTCCCAATAATACCATTGTAACTATATTCTAGCTCCCTAAACCAACCACCTCCCTAAATGGACCATTTAAAGTCGTTCCGATGGTAGGTCGATTTAGAGAGGTTTTACTGTATATATACTTTCTTTTAACCTGGGTGTTGGTCTGTTTTGCCTGCTAATCTCGCTGGTGTTATTGTGATGCTTTACGCGCATATCACGACGGTACCATGTATCCATGGAGACCATCCTGAGCCGGTACACAGGGTGGGGTGGGCAGAGTAGCGTTTTTCTCAGCTTCTGGTGAATACACCCATCAACATTTATATATGTGTGTGTTTGAATCTGTATATTATCACATCGTTTTGTAAAAAAAAAAATAGAGAGAGAGAGAGGAGGCATGTAGTAGTCTGGAGTGTCAAAATCTCAAGTCTAAAATGTGTAAAATCCGCCAGCTTAAGCTTAAGCGGCCCCCTAAACCCACTGGCGAAATTAGGAGAACACATCGTTAAAGGTCTAGCTACGCCCCTGATTATATTAGGATGTTACGTCCAGTATCACTATTTAACCCAGAGTAGCACTGGACGCGGTGCCTTCCCATGTGGAAGTCCAGGAGTTCGATTCGCGGCCGAGTCAAACCAATGACTTACCAAATTTATACTTGATGCTACCTGGTCTGGTGCTTGTCATTGCTAGGATTGGGCAAGGATTGGTTAGCTCAGTACCTGGATAATGTGACCGAGTGGGATATCAGGTCATGGTAATGGAGCAGCACTTGGTCTTCCAGTGGGGCAGCACTATAAAGATGTCATGAGTATGCACTGCCACAAGTCGGTACAAGTCCTGATATAGATGATCATAGATGTTAATAGATGCTACGAGGACGTAAAACCCCAACAAACAAATCTAGAATACCTCACGAATATTTAGTAGAACAGTCCGCGACGCGACGCGTGCTGCGCACGTTCCTCTTACAGGGACCTGTTTTACTAACATTTACACAGTGAGTTGACCCAAATCCAGACGGACTGAGGGGGCTGTATCGGAGCTATGTTTGTAGACCCGTATAATAAGTCCGGGCAAAGATCCCTGATGCTTTAAGCATAACCTTTTTAAAAAATTATGGAAAAACCCCACAAACCCATCCCCACGCATCCACTAAAGTGAACTGTTAGCTATTTACCAAACATGAATCAGGCACTAAATGGGTTGGCGGGAAATCTCAGGACAGATGTTACTTCCCCAACCCTCCCACCCCCTCCTCACCTCCCATGCAGTCACTGAATATCTGCACTCAGATTTGCATATGCATAAGCAGGTGACACTTAGCCCTACACATTTCAACCCGTAACCCCGCCTTCTCCCCTCCCCACCCTCGCCTTCTCCCCTCCCCACCCTCGCCTTCTCCCCTCCCCACCCGCGCCTTCTCCCCTCCCTGCCCCCGCCTTGACCCCTCCCCACCCCCGCCTTCTCCCCACCCTCGCCTCCTCCCTCCCACCCGCGCCTTCTCCCGTCCATTGCCCCCGGCCTTCCCCCTCCCCACCCCGCCTTCTCCCCTCCCCACCCCCGCTTCTCCCCACCCTCCCTTCTTCCCCCCTCCACCCTCGCCTTCTCCCCTCCCCACCCGCGCCTTCTCCCTCCCTGCCCCCGCCTTCTTCTCCCCTCCCCACCCCGCCTTCTCCCCTCCCCACCCCCGCCTTCTCCCACCCTCGCCTTCTCCCTCTCCCACCCCCGCCTTCTCCCCCTCCCTGCCCCCGCCTTCTCCCCTCCCCACCCCCGCCTTCTAAGCAGCATCTAACTCAACAGTCCAAGAATCCAAGCCCTCAGCAACCTTTGCCTGCTCCCCCCCCCCCCCCTCCCTGGCTTACCCCCCCCCCCCCCCCCCCCCCCCACACACACACAAACCTAGCGGACACCTTTTTGTGCCTCGGCTGACGCCTATCTCTTGGCCAACATTTTGCAAGGGGGTCCCAAAAAGTGGCATGCAATAAGGCCCCTCCCCACACACAAACAACACCAAAAAAAACACACAAACCCCATCGAATCGACGCGCTGGCGTCTCCGCGCATGCGCCATCTGGTGACGGCGTCCCTCTTGAGGCACCCAGTGTGTATGATGTCAACAACAAAATGGGAAAAAATAAGAAATAGAACAGAATAGTTCTTCAGATGTCTACTAACTCTCCCATCTAATATTAAACCATGCTGTTGATTCATTTTCTACTCTCTTTAAAGTTATATAGTGCGATGGTTTTGAATTTATCTTTATATTTAGATAAACATTTGAGCTTGATCGTTATCATCTACCTTACTTTAGCTTAAAGCTGCAGAGTGCGATGAAAACATCGAATTTTCAAAACTAAAACAATTATCTAGATTTGATTCTACATATCTACTTTAGATACTGATGCACTTATTAAACATTTACCGCCACATAGAAGGGACTATTGAGTCAAATAATAGAAACTGTGACTGCAGAAGCCTATGGTGATAGAGTTTTGGCAAGCTTGCCAAAATTAATTTAGCATGTTTCCATTTCAAATATCTCAAAAGTTTGCGATTTAAAATAGAAGTTACTTCAAACTAAAGTAAGGTAGATTATAATGAACAACCTAATATGAAGAGTTCAGGTGCAAAACCACGTAAACGCCAATCCAGAAATGGAGTTCAAATAAAAGATTTGTACCTGAAAATAATTTTAATACTAACTGATTCCATTTTTCATATGATGGCATGGTTATGGAGCTATGAACAAAAGAATAAAAGAATAAGAATATAACAAAAATAAACTTTTTGAAGGTTCGATTCCAATGTTTATCTCCATTTTTGGATTGGTAGTTACAATGTAACTTACATGGTTTTGCGCCTGAACCCTTCATATGTTTATCCCCAACCCTCCCACCCCCTCCTCACCCCCCTCCTCACCTCCCATGCAGTCACTGAATATCTGCACTCAGATTTGCATATGCATAAGCAGGTGACACTTAGCCCGTCACCCCGCCTTCTCCCCTCCCCACCCTCGCCTTCTCCCCTCCCCACCCCCGCCTTCTCCCCACCCTTGCCTTCTCCCCTCCCCACCCTTGCCTTCTCCCCTCCCCACCCGCGCCTTCTCCCCTCCCTGCCCCCGCCTTCTCCCCTCCCCACCCCGCCTTCTCCCCTCCCCACCCCCGCCTTCTCCCCACCCTCGCCTTCTCCCCTCCCCACCCGCGCCTTCTCCCCTCCCTGCCCCCGCCTTCTCCCCTCCCCACCCCGCCTTCTCCCCTCCCCACCCCCGCCTTCTCCCCACCCTCGCGCCAATGAACAATGAACAACATCAGCACTTAACCCAAAAGTGAGGAAAGTGCTGATGGAACCCGAGACCTCGGCTCCGGGGTCAGACAATAGATAACAGAAATCTCGGTAAAGATCTGCATGAGTCAGCTTAAAGGAACATTACGTCACATGTAATTGAGATATCAAGAATAAGAGATGATTAGTACTTTATCAGGCATCGATTGATCAATAACATATCATCAGAGAATAGGCAAGCGAGATCTCGGTAAAGATCGGTCTGAGTCAGGCTCAGGCAGTCGTGCGTCAGGCACGGGATAAGCGAGGGAGGCTGGCTCCCGACATAGTAAGCAGTAGGTGAGTGCTCGACCAGATGAGGCCGGCAAATCTGTATAGTTAGAGCAGAGATAAGTACAAGAAAATATAAAGAAACAGTGAACAGCATCAGCACTTAACCCAAAAGTGAGGAAAGTGCTGATGGATTAGCATTCTTAGCAGTTTAACGAGATAGGTATCAAAAAAGGAGAGCCGAGTCTTAGTTGAACTAAAATAGTTAAACACCGAACCAGGTGCCTTTAAGCGGGAATCCAGAAAGATCAGTAATGCTAGGACATCGTAGTGTCCTGGATTGAGTGGATCAACCTGATGACTGTGGCAGAACTCAGCGTAGAGCTTAATATGCAGTGACTTGTTCCTCCAGGTTCCTGGTGCCAATGAGTTCCTGCTCACATTGATAAGTGATAGATGTTGAAGCACTGTGTAGCCTGGAAGATAGAACCCAAACTTTAAGCCTATCTTCCAGGCGTTGAATGAGAAAGGATGATTAGTGTCGAATCAGGGAGGAGGGAAATAAAGAAAGGGTTAGGGGTAGGGGAATGGAGTGGGCATCTAGGAATCTGGAAGCTTATCGATAGTTCACAATGATTTTTGGCGGCTATCAGCCAGAGCTACCTAGCACAGGCACAGAGGAAGGGATCTCGACCTGAGCCTGATAACAGTACCTGCTGTGAGGTTTGATTATCATTATTTATTGCTATTCTAAACTCATGGGGATTAGGCGGGAGGAAAATTGTGAGGGCCATGACTTCTAAGCAGTCTCTAGTATTACTATTCGCAAGTACAGCATAGTACCACCACCTGGTGTTAACTGTTAGAAATGCTCTATTTGTGAAACTGTTATCATTTAAAATGGTTAATAACTAATGAGATATTTAAAGTGCAAACCTGCCAAATTAATTTTGGCGTGCTCTAACCCTATACATTTCAGCCGTGATGGGTTCTATTGAATTGGCTTAGTATTCCATAGTATACTTTCCTTTCTCTGCAGCAAGAAGTGCATCAATATCTAAGTTGGATATGTAGAAGAAAACCTGGATAAATATTTTCGTTTAGAAAATTTGATACTTTGGTTGGACTATTCCAATACGTGTGTTTTGAGTTCTGCTGGTACCCAGGAAGGACATGGGGTCACCGCGACAGCTTACCAAGTGGAAGGTGTTTGTTGTTGTTGTTTTACCTCCTAGCAACAGCTAACATTACACCAGGACGGGTACCGTCTTGTGACAGTACACACTCATGTTGACCTTTATAGTGCTGCCCCATTGGGTAATCAGGCCGTCGGCACCATGCCCTGATATCCCAATCAGTCATATTATCAATATCAGGACACTGACACTGAGCTAACCAGTCCTTGCCCTATCCTAGTAATGCCAAGTGCCAAGTATAAGTTTTAGAGTCATTAGTTTGACTCGACCAGGAACCGAACTCCAGACCTTCCGCACACGAGGCCCGCGCTCTACCGACTAGGCCACCGCGCCCGGTCCCCCCCAGTGGAAGGCTGGGGGGGGGGGGGGGTGAATACACAAACACAAATAACAATTTATCTAACGTAAAATACTTCCTAGGGTAATTGAACTATTATATCCAGTCTCAGCTTAGTTATTTTTATTAAACAGTTATATGTATACGTATACATACATGTATAAGTATAACACACATATATACATAAATATATAATACACACATATATCCGCGCACCCACGTATCTATCCATTTATCTATCTACCTATCTGTCTATCAGCCCATCCGTCCATATATATATATATATGATGTATAACGCATTATAAGAGTATAAATGCAAGGGGAACAACTACTTTATATATCTATTCCTACTTGGTGCATTGGTGGACTGCCCCCCTCCCCCGCTGTCGGGGTGATTGGTGGGTGGGCCCCCCCCCCCCTAGTGCGACACAGACTGGAGGAATTTTGTGCAGTGATTAAATTATACACCCAACTCTTATTTTAATTCTGTACTGTAATTATATATATATTTTTTTTTTCTTGAAGATTTATATGGCCTATCATGGATAAGTCTGAATAGACTTGTTTTCACCATTAGAAAGTTTTCTGATAGAAAGCCAGAGCCTACACTTGTACAGACCCAAGGGATTTTTAATCTCCCACACCACATAGACATGGTATGAGAGCAACCAGCCTTTGATGACGATGTAAGTTATATACGGAGGTGGAAATCCAAATTGGCAGAGGTGGGGAGGGGTGCGCACAGGGAATCAAAACACTGACTTTCCGATTAGGAGCCTGACCTAGAAAAAAAGCCAGACACTAAGCACTCTGCCGCAGAGAACGCCACAATATATATATATATATATACATATATGTGATATATAAATAATTATATGAGTATAAAATGGGCGGAGTAGGCTTGTGCTATTTATTATATATTTATTATATTATTTATTCATTATGCTTTTATTTCGTCAAATTCTGGACCGTTCTGCCATTTACGGCATTCCTGTGCGGGTCCAGGATAGTTTGTCGTCTCCCCACGCCGGGTCATATGCCATTCGGCCAGCGCGGGCGTCACATGACCTTGATTTGAAAACTTTTACGGGTAGGGCTATCTATTGCTCGGCCAAGGGCCTCGGTCAAATAAACTAGGCTTCCCACCACTCCTCGTTCTATATATATATATATATATATATATATATAGTATAGTATAGTTATACAAATCTTACCTGGTACAGATGATGGATAACTTTTTTTTCCCAGAGGTACTGGCCTCGGATAGTCGTGGGCTAGGGAGAAGGAAGTACATCCGGGTCCAGCAAACTTTTAAATTATCTCAAAATTCTATGGATACTAATATGTTTTCATTTCGGCACAAGCCAACATCATTGTCATGGTAGGCTAGGGTGGGTGGGCCCTAGCCCATGACTATCTGTGGCTAGTACCTCGGGAAAACAAAAGTTATCCATCTTCTGTACCATGTAAGATTCATATAACTATACTATTTTACCTCAGTACTACGCCTCTGGCTACTCATAGCCCAGGGAGAACTTTACGTAATCTCATTTTTTATCTTTTCATAGTTATTCTTTAAACATATGTTTTTAGTACAAAATAGAATTCTTTTGCTTCTCACGCATCTTTAGTTGGAAGTAGGCGAGTCGCCAGGCCGCTTGACTTTTCTAGCCGTTTGTTATAATGTTTTGCAAACGATCTAGCGGTCTTCCAGCTCACGTGCGCCAGGATTCTTTTCACTGAGATTCCTAATTGTCTTGCTTTAGAGACCATGGCACCCCGTGTTGAGTGGGATGCGTAGCATCCAGTATTAACTCCTGCCTCCTTAAGCACCTTTATGGTCCATCTTGTGAGCGTGTAAGGCTGTCAGGAATTCCTTATTCCGCATGACTTGGATATATATGCCCTAATGGCTGACACTACACAAATATGTCGATCGTCCGGGAAACTATTTACATGCACTGTAGACAGCAGGTCCCCTGTACGATCCAACTTTAGCAATTTCTCTAAATCAAATGTTGCCTCCTGGCTGTCTATCTCCAGTCCGTCCAGAGACACTGGCACAATAGTTTGTTGTGTGTCCTGTCACTAGCAGCAATAACCTAAATCCTAGTTCCTTCATTGATAAATGTTTATTACTAGGCCATGACTTGAAAAGCTTAAATACTACTGACACATCCCAGAACATATTATATTTGGGTTTGGGTGGGTTTCTCTCGTACACCGACCTAATAAACCAGGGCACTATACCTGAATCTTTCCATTCGTTTGTCCATCTAACCTTGGTAGAATAATTGAAAGTGCACATCGCACTGCATTAATTGTACCGAATCCTAAACCTTCATCTTCTAACATTCTTAGAAATCTAATGATCTAAGCTATGGTAGGCCTTAATGGTTTGACACCTTTAAGCAAGCAATGAAGTCCCCATCGTTTTAAGTAACTTGTATATAATTTCACTGTCCCTTTTCTCCAGGTGTGTGAAATGAGTCCTCTTGTGTAATTTTGTCCAGACCGTATTGTTCCAAATGATTGTTTAGAAAAGGAATGCCAAAAGGGGTGTTGTTGATACGTCTCCATGGATTCTTAGTAGTCCTTGATGTTGCAGGTTGTCTTTCCCTCATGGAAACCTGAGCCTGTCTTTCGCTCCTAGTGTGACTGCCGCTAGCCACGGTTGTGTATCACACTCTGGTACTATCAGTACTGCACATGAGTGATCCATCCTGATCTTCCTGGCCACTCTGCTGATAATGCTGAATGGTGGGAATATGTAATAACATTTATTATTCCAAATCAGAGAGAATGCATCCACTCGCCAATCTTCTGGCTCTGGATGCCACACCACATATTTGGGTAACTATTTGTTGTTTTGTGATGCGAACAGGTCAACTTCGGGCTTGCCCCATTTGTTACAAATGTAATTGAAAATATTGTGACTTAATAACCATCCTAAATGATCATGAAAATGTTGACTTTTTCTGTCAGCCAAAGTATTCAGACTGCCTGGAATATGTGCTACTGTTATGTTAGCCATATAGCGTGTTCCTCTGCCCAGTCCCAAATTAGTTTGGCTAAATGGTTACATGGTTCGGAATGAGTCCCTCCCTTATTAGGTATGTATGCCATAGCTGTGGTATTATCTGTTAATATCCGTACATGATTTTTGGGTAGGTGCACTAGACTACGTAAACCTAAATAAATAGCTCTAAGCTCTAGTACATTTGTGATCGGAGATTTCATCTTCCATCCACTGATCCCCGGTTGCCTTTTGGTCTCTGAGCCCCCCATCCTTCTAGTGACACGTCAGTTGTAATCGTCATGTTGGGTTCTCCCATTCTAATGGTTTAGGTGAATTATCAATGTGTGACAACCACCACATAATATCCTGTATGCCTTCTGGCGAAATGGTCATAGGTCTTTCAAAATTCCCTTTAGTGTGAGCCAACGCCAAGTTCTTGTCTATTTCTAGCGATTTGATATGAGCTTTGCTGTATAGAATAGCAGAGGTGTAGGCTATCATGATCCCTATCAATATTGTGACTTCTCTTCTCTTCGGTTTACCTCATTATAATACTTGATTTGCCATGTTTGTAAATTTATCCACTTTCTGTTTCGTTAATAAAACGGTCATCTGGGTGGTGTAAATAATGAAACCGAAATGCTTCAATTTCTTTGTGGGTGTTAAAACTGATTTAGTTTCATATATGTAGAAACTTCCTTCTCCCTGGGCTCCAAGTAGCCAGAGGCGTAGTACTGAGGTATATAGTATGTATAAAACTTCCTTCTCCCTGGGCTCCAAGTAGCCAGAGGCGTAGTACTGAGGTATATAATATGTATAATGAATTATGCAGATTGTTTGTTTGTTATTGTTTTACGTCCTGGCAACATCTAAGGTCATATCAGGACGGGTACCGACTTGTGACAGTGTGCACTCATGGCGACTTTATAGTGCTGTCCCACTGGGAAACCAGGCCGCCGGCACCATGACCTGGTATCCCACTCAGTCACATTATCCTGGCACTGAGCACACCAGTCCTTGCCCTATCCTAATAATGCCAAATGCCTGGCTAGGAAGTGACAAGTATCAATTTTAAAGTCATTGGTTTGACTCGACCGGGACTCGAACCCACGACCCCACGATCTACCAGCGAATTATGCAGATATAAATAGGCGGAGTATCGTTATTATTATTTATTCCAACACGCGTCTGTATCCATCCTTTCCTTACGTAGCCATACTTTATATATATAGATATACATATATATATATTAATAGATAGGATAAGTATTTATCTATATATAAAGGGCGGAGCGGCCTATCCTCCGTTATTGTTTATATTATCTACTGCGCAGTAGCCAACCGCGTGTGTGCGGAATTGTATTGGTTTGGCCTAACCTTGTGCGCCAACGAAAAGTAAGTTGGCTTGGCCTAAGTGGGTCCCATGACTGCTTGCTACTGCAGCGCCACTTTGTGCTCGTGGCTGTGCCTCTCTGTTTTGGCCAGTGCGCACCTGCTTTTCAAACTGTCCACATCTCCTGCTCGCTTGGTGGTGCCTACCGGTTTGGCTCCGGTCGTCTACCGGCGGTTCTCCTGTCAATATTTTCTGCTGAGGAAGTTAGTCTGCTGTCAGTTCGTCTTGCCGTGTTCGTCGTGTTTGAGGACGACATGGTATTCTGTCATGACTGTGGAGAGTCGCATAAAAAGGACGACAAAGCAGCGTGTATTGCGGAGCAGCAAAAAAGACCCGACGATGCGGCGTTCGACTATGGCGGCGAAAAAAAAGGAGGCGGACGACGGGGAGCTGGAGGTCATGGACGCTTCATTGGCGTCAATGTCGGTGGACGACCGAGAGAAGAGATTGGAGGACGAAATAACCAGGTTAGAGGCAGAGGTGCGGCTTGGGGCGCTCGAGGAGCGCATGAGGGAGCTTCAGACAGTGCGTGATGGACAGCTTGGACGACGGCTGCAGCGGACGGAAGAGCGGACGGTAGACCACGTGGACGACAGAGGGCTACCGTCGTCTGCGGGGGCATCGCCGCAAGTGCCGGGGGACGCTGTAAATGCGTTTTCCAGCTATGGCCGCTCACGGGTGCGTACTCGTGAACAAGGTGGACGACGACGAACACGCAGCAGGAGTGACAGTAGCTCCAGCAGGAGACGGCGCAGTAAGTGGGCGCTGAAGCGTTACACTGTTGCAGGAAAGGAAGTGCGAAAATTGAATGGGTATGAGGTGTTAGCTGCTACTGGTGCATGGGCGCTAGACATTGCTGAATTAAATGTGGCAGATTATAGGGCAATATTGGAGCACGTGGTATTTATTGCGGTGCGTGCAAGGGATGACTATTTTAGGGATTCCGCGCATGTGGACTATGCTTTGGCTGTGCGGAAGTCGGCAGAGAGGATTGGCATGGCGGCTTTTGCGAAAATAAATTCTGGTGAAAGTGCTGTTCATTATGGCGCGCAGAACGCAAAAGTGCGAAAAGCCGGTGCGGGAAGTAGTTTTGGAAGGAAAACGGCGGGAGGTAGTCAAAGACCATCTCGCTGCTGTTATCAGTGGAATGGGGATGACGGTTGCTCGAGGACAGAGGAGGAATGCATATATGAGCATAAATGTTCCAAGTGTGGTTCGAAGAGCCATAAAAAATATAAGTGTAAAGAATGAAGGAGCAAAGGGCCGATTTCGTCTATAGCAAGCAATCGGCATGTGCGTCATTTGGCCTCATGTGATTCTTTTGGCCTCACTAGAAATGTACATCATTTGAATTCTAATTGTGCTGAAACCTCTTTGAGTGTTGCTTGCCATCATGTGGCCGGCGGTGTGCCGGTATGTGCGGATGGTGGGGGGGGGGGGAGGTCATGGGGGGGTTGTGACATGTGACCTTCCTTGTGACCTGCCGGTCTCCCAGAACATTCCAAGCATTCCGGAAGGCAGAGGAAGGACTGACATTCCTTTGACTTTTCAACCAACTATTATTGATTGTTTGTTTTGGACTTTTCCTTCTGGTTTGGGAAGGGAAACTGATTTTGTTGTTGAAAATTGTGGTGGTTCCCTGCTTGTTACTGTTGTGCATGAAGATTAAATTCTGTTTGTTTGCCTGTTACTATGGATTGTTATAGGGGTACTTGCACTTGTACACATTTTATTTCAGGGGTACCGTCACAGCTTCGTCCTTGCAGAGTTTTCATTGAATGTTTCTATCGAGGAGAGTTGGACCCTGATTGGCGGTTTATGTTAACGGGGGTCATTTTTGGTTTCAAAGTTATTAATAGCAATTGTGATTTGAGATATGACTTAACTAGAAGAAGTAGGTGTTCAGTTGAGCACAAGCAATTAATTACTAACAAATTTCAGGAGGAGTTAGATGCAAATATTTATTCAAGTTACTCTTAATATATTTATTCACAATATTTATTCAAGTTACTCTTAATATATATTGATTGAATAGAATAATTATTCCCCACTGATGACCAAAATAAGCGCTTAATGTAGTACATAATCTGGCTGCTCCTAGAACGCCCGGTATTAAGCGCTGTACTTACTACAGTATTGTCAGTTATAAATAACAAATTCCTATCCCGCCAATCTAGCTGCCAACGTATCATCGCGGCATAAATCGCGTACAGCTCTTGAACATTAATGTGGTCCTCACTAATCCCTTTCTCCGTGGCCACCATATGATGTCCCGCATAATCTTGCAACCTTACGGTATCCGCCTGATGGAAAGACCCAACCAACCAATCAGCTCCATACAATGCTCCGTATCCCAACTTGGAGGCATCGCTGTAGACCGACTCTATCGGAGCGAAATTCTGCAATATCTTAGCTTTGCCATTGAAGCTCCTAGCATATTCGAGCCACCAATGAAGGTCCTCCCTAATGCTTCTGTTAAGGCAAATTTTATAGTGTGATTTCTTGAGGCGAGCTAGCAAGTCATAAATTCCCCGGGAAAAAGTCCTCCCGCCCTTGATCACTTTCGAACAATGAGCAAGAAGACCCCCTACTCGCTGCAATTCTTTCTTACTAGCCTTTTTCCTGCCCCGCAATCTAAACAAAATATCGATTGTCTTGTCCAACTTATCCTGCGGCAGAGTCAGCTCTAACTCAACACTATCAATAAATATACCTAGAAACCTAACTCTAGTTCCAGCTGCCGTCACCTTCTTATAGTTAATGAAGAATCCTATTCTGCGCAAAATCGAAATCACCTTCCACTGATTGCGCATAGCCTCAGCTTTTGAATGAGCTATCATGCAAAAATCATCCAAATAATTGACGAGTGACTCCACGCCCTCCCTAGCGGCACACCTAACAACAAAATCAGAAATGCGCGAAAATATGTACGGACTAGACGAAAGCCCCAATATGGGTCCCATGACTGCTTGCTACTGCAGCGCCACTTTGTGCTCGTGGCTGTGCCTCTCTGTTTTGGCCAGTGCGCACCTGCTTTTCAAACTTTATGACCGGCTGGGCAGTTGCCTAGCCATGAGACTAGTATTAAACTGTTCAACCCATATTCATGTTTGTGTTTGTGTCTAGAGCATAGCCTACTTTATATATATATATATATACTTATATATACATATATATACATATATATATACATATATATATATATATATATATACATATATGCCTTTTGCATGCCCACCTGCATAATGCGCAGCACCACCCCGCTAATACAAATGACGAACACACACCAGCCACTTCCCTAACCTGTTGACTGGCTGGATTTACCATCAACGCCAGCGGGCGTTCTGAACCTGGCACCGCATCTTATCTCCCGCCACGCCCTGCAAACCACCCCCTTTCTCCACGTGTCCACACCTCCCCCTGTACCCGTTTAGTACACTCACGACTTCCCGGTATCCGTATCTGTTCCTGGATCCCCTTATGTCATCACTCTTCCCATACCGGATGCCGTAGTCCAGTCGGTAGAGCGCTCGCTGGCTTCTCGTGCAGAAGGTCGGGAGTTTGAATCCCAGCTGAGTCAAACCAATAACTTATCAAATTGATACTGATTGCTACCTAACCTGGCACTCGGCATTATTAGGATACGACAATGGCTGGTTAGCACAGTATCAGGATAATGTGACCGTGTGGGATATTGGGTCATGGTGCCGGTGGGGTGGTCTCTCAGTGGGGCAGCACTACAAAGTCACCATGAGTGCGCACTGTCACAAGTTGGTAGCTGCCCTGATCTGACCTCAAATGTTGCGAAGACGTAAAACAACAGCCACCAACCAACTTCCTCCCCCCACCGTATCCCCTCCCTCCGCACACACTGGAGGCGTGGGATATGATCACCAGTTGCCTAGAGAGGGATCCTGGCCAGCAGGGGGCGTGCTTGTACTCTACACTCAGTGTATACACAGAATATGATCCGCCCTGCTCACGCCCCTTCCAGGCCTGCGACCAGACACTATCTAGCTTGAGCAACACATCACACTGCCAACGACACAGATACATTTGAAATATTATTTTGTACATTAGTTGATTAAGCAGGGGAAATTTCAATCACAAACGATGATAAGTCTTCCTCATTCCACTGCTCCATGCCCTATCCTAGTAATGCCGAATATCAGACTACGTAGCGATAAGTATTTTTAAGTCATTGGTTTAATTCGGCCATGACCAGAGGGGACGCTCGAATGAGTTGACTGTCCGTCTCCCGTATTGGTAGATCGTGGGATTCAAACCCACAAGTTTTAACCCTGGTCGAGTCAAACCAATGACTTAAAGATTGATACTTGTTGCTTGATAGCCTAGCGCTCGGCATTACTAGGATAGGGCAAGACTGGTTAGCTCAGTGTTACTGTTAGGATAATGTGACTGAGTGGGATATCAGGTCATGGTGCTGGCGACTTGGTCTCCCGGTGGGGCAGCACGATAAAGCCTTGTTTGTTTAACGACCCCCAGCTCCAAAAAATAAGACATCGGCTATTGGGGGCAATATAAAGTCGCCATGAGTGTGCACGGTCACAAGTCGGTAACCGTCCTGATATGACCTAAATATTAGATGTTGCTAGGACGTAAAACTCAAACAACCATGATTCGGCCATAGTTCGAATCCTAACAAAACGAGAGACGGCCGCTCAACTCATTTGGTCATTCGGTCCGCATTAACCGATACACTTGAGCTGCTCGGTCAGTTAGTTCCACCACTGCAGCCGGCTCCGTGCTGCTGCTGCTCCCGCTCCCCGATTGAAGACACTAACTGCACTACGTGTGTTGAATATCGGGTAAATGTACAGGAGTGCCATATCTTACCATCTACCCGCCTTTGTTTGACTGCGTGACCTCATTCGGGCGGTACGTTTGTCCGACACTAGGGGGCGTGGCGTGGCGGTGCCGCCGCTGTCTGGTGTGTTCTGAGTGCGACAGGTGGCGTGGTGAGCGCAGCTTCCCTACCCTGGAGGAACTGCCCAGCTCAGGGCCCTTCTGTCGGTCCTACCTACCCCGGTACTGCTGACTATTGTGAGCTGCTCTGATCAGTGTGGCTCTGCATCCCTGTTATATGGAGTCGATGAGCTAATAGTGAGTTGGACGACCCATAATCATTAACTTGGATGGACATTCAATAAGTCTGGCTACTCTTTATAATATGAAACGTCGATTAACAATTTCCAGGCATTGTATCTTGCTAAATTGAGAATACAAAATTTGCTGAACTAGGCAATAATCAAAAATTTAACCATCAACGGAACATGAACATTGCACATGCATTACTTTAACAAGTCTCTCCCTCTCCATCTTTCATTCTCTCTGTTACGCACTATTGACCAATTTCATATGATGTCAGCACGTCTATTTAGGTCAGTGTGCGCGCTGTTTGGCTGCAGGACAACATCCGGTCACACTGCAAACTCAATGGTTATGAGCAATCTTCATAGAGAAAAGGTGAAATATCTCTAAAACCACACCACCTAGTCACAAATTTATAAGGTTAGGGCTCTGCATTTCTATTAATTTTGAATAAAATCGACGTGCTTCACTGCGCGTATCGGCAAACTCAATGCATTGTCAATGGCCGTGAGCAATCTTCATACAGAAAAAGTTAAATATCTCTAAAACCCCACCACCTAGAAACAGACTGATTGGAATACACATAGAAAACATGTTTAACAAAACGATTATATTAAATTAATGAGGTAAGGGTTCTGGATTTCTATTAATTTTGAATAAAACTTACGTTTTGCACTGCGCATACCGGCAAATTCAATGCATTGTCAATGGCAGTGAGCAATCTTCATACAGAAAAAATTAAAAATCTCTAAAACCACACCACCTAGAAACAAATTGATTGGAATACACAAAGAAAACATGATTACCAACAAGATGGTCTTAAATTGATACGGTTAGAGTTCTGTATTTCTATTAATTTTGAATAAAACTGACGTTTTGCACTGCGCGTACGGCAAACTCAATGCATTGTCAATGGGGTTGAGCAATCTTCATACAGAAAAAGTGAAATATCTCTAAAACCACACCACCTAGAAACAAACTGCTTGGAACACATATAGAAAACATATTCAACGAATAGATTATATTAAATTCATATGGATAGGGTTCTGGATTTCTATTAATGTTGAATAAAATAAACGTTTTGCACTGCGCATGCTTTCAAACTCAGTGGCAGTGTGCATTCGTTCTGCAGCCAAGCTGTGCACGCATACACGATGTTTACCAACATTGAAAGGGGTCTCTATAACCCTTTCACTATCCATCGCCACGATTATATTAGTTCAATAATATCCCATAAAATATCTGCATTCCACAGAATTTGCTAACTTTTCTTTTATATTGATGTTATTTTGTAAAAAATTAAATTGTGTTTATACATTTATTACTTAGCTAATTGTTAGTTTCTAGTGATTCCCTTGGATAACCAGGCAGGAAGTTCACGTGATATGGTGAGTATATCGAACCAAATCAGTATTATTTTAAATGATTCAATCAAATTCAATTCAATTCAACCGACTAAGTTATGAACATTAACGGCAGAGTGAACAAACAGCACCAATTGAAGATTGAGTCACTTTATTTTAACATGTATTTTAAAAATAGTTCTTATATATAGACATTCCGTTTATCTTTAAAATTGCAGAGTCCGATATAAGCATAATAACATGAATAAGCAATGCTTAGGCCCAACCCGCGGGCCGTATTCGATTAACACGACTCGGGTCACCCGAGTTGCTAACATTTCGAATCGAACACCGCGAGTGGAGTCGAAAAATACATGTGTCGTGTGCAAAACGAACCGACCCCAGTAACCCACATCTTGGCTGGGGAGAATTAAGCAGAGTAGCGTGAAGGCACATGTACACTGATCCCAGTGACATCATCGGACCATATATGGAAGATTTGTAGGAGGGACCAGTGTAGTTGTTCCTCGATTTGCCATGCGCTACTCTGCCGCAGCGCATCATCAAGGTGTTAAGCCCATAGGCAATTATTAACCAATCGCTGTCATCGACCCTGTGTCCTGCATAGCGAAGTTCGATGAGGTATTTCCGTTTCCTTTTGCTGGATTTTGGTGATTTCATTTTCCACCACTACTACAGACGGCAGTAACAAACTACAGACAGCAGTAATATACACGTGTTAGTCCTTAGCCTCCCCATGGGTGGGTCGGTATTAACGAAAGAAAACCACTTGTCTAGATTTGAACCTAATCTAACTTAGATACTGGTTCACTTATTGGGCATGTGTTGCTACATAGAAGGGTGTACCAAAGTCGATTTAATAGAAACTGTTACCCCTGAACACCTATGAGGTCAGAGTTTTTATAAGCATGCCAACATTATTGTAGTGGTCTGCACTGACCTCTCAGGCAAGTAACCACATAGACAGGTAGGCGTGGGGAGTGTGTTGATATCAGGGAGCCTAGGTGGTGTAATGGTTAGCACACTGGCCCGGAATGCAAAGAGATGTGGGTTCGAGTCCCGCTCTAGGCGGCAGTATTTCCATTTTCATCACCCCCCGACACTGGTGCCGTGATCAGGATCCTGTACAAGCTTTGCGCTGTATGGTTGTTGAACCTACCCTGTGTATGTATGTGTTAGTGCATTGCTGTATGTATGTAATTGTAAGCATTACAAGACTTACTTCCAGGGGGACGAGTGTAGTGGTCTGCACTGACCTCTCAGGCAAGTAACCACATAGACAGGTAGGCGTGGGGAGTGTGTTGATATCAGGGAGCCTAGGTGGTGTAATGGTTAGCACACTGGCCCGGAATGCAAAGAGATGTGGGTTCGAGTCCCGCTCTAGGCACAATATTTCCCATTTTCATCACCCCCACGACATTATTTTAGCATATTTACACTTCAAAGATCATTCAACTTAGTAATTTTAATTTCTAGTTACTTCAAAACACAGATTACCGGTACGATTACAATAAGGCAGTTTACAAGGTCAACCTAACATTTATCTCAGAAAATGAAAAACTCAAAACCATCGGACTATGCAACTTTACCAAAATACTCAAATTCCAAAGGTAATACCTACATTGCACTTAGTAGTACTGAGAATTGCATTGGGGTATTTGGTGTAGACACTAATGGTGCTGGACAGAACAATCTTTACTCACTGTGCTCGAGTTCAAATAACCCATTCTGTGACGTCATGCAAGAAAGTGATCAGTGGAATTGCATCGGTTATAGGAGTTCAAATTTACTACGATTCAAAGTCGGTCTTGTGACAGTTTCTTTGGGTAGAACTCTATTGCAGCCAAGTGTTTCTTTATAACAATTCTCTAAAATTACTGATCCTTGTCTTACCGAGTGCGGTGGCCAAATCGGTAGAGCACAGGAACCCCGTGCGGGAGATTTGGAGTTGGATTCCCGGTCGAGTCATACCAATGCCTTACACAATTGATACTTGTCACTTCCTAGCTCGGCGCTCGGTATTAATTAGATAAAAGATTCACCTCATACTTACAGTACAGGGGTGAACGACAACGTAGTCTAAATACGGGTGAAAATAGCTTTAGTATGGAACGGGAAGTAGAATGCCTGGCACCAGTGTCAAATGGTTACTTAGTTGGTGAAATGGGAGAGAATGCAAAAAGACAAGATGGCAGCCAGAGAACGCCATCGATTTCACTTTTAAATTGATTTAAAGTATATGTTTTATTATATTTTCCAACTCAAAAGTAGCGGGTAAATATGAAGACATACATAAAGAATATATTGTGCTTCTTAAATTAAGAATTTACCAGTTCAGTTAATTAACCCAGCATGTCGAAATTCTTTGCCAGCTTTTCTAATGGGTTAGTTTTCACCCTGTACTGGAAGTTCGGGGTGAATCTTTTATCTAGGTATTAATATGATAGGGCAAGGACTGGTTAGCCCAGTGATGGGATAATGTGACTGAGTCATGGCCAGCACTAAAAATGTTGCCATGAGTGCATGCTGTCACAATCCGGTATCCCACCTGATATGACCTTATGGCTTTGTCACACTACGACGTAATGATGTCAACGTAGGGAGAACGTGAAAAACGTCAAACTTCTCGGCGTAGTATGCAAATTTGGGCACAAGTTGAAGGTGGATGCAGCGTAGTGGACGAGAGAGTAACGGCGGTAAAGCATAGTGATAGCGTCATTCAACGAGAGAGGACAATGTAATTACGCTCAGGGAACGTCATGTACGTTATTCCATTGCCAGAACTACGTTGCTCTACGTTACCTTACGTTACTTACGTCATGAAACGGTGGCAAAATGGTAAACGTACATTGGACGTCTGTTAGGTGTCCGTTTTCCCAACGTTTTCACGACGCGAACTGCACGTTCCCGCCACCTTTAATGTGGGTCAATGTAATGCAACATAATGCAACGTAGTGCAACATAGTGACCAGCATTTCATTGACGTTCGCTGATCATGTACAGAACGTACAGCGAACGTAAACCCTTACATTCTAGTTACGTCAAAAGTTCTGAACAGGTTCAAAACTTTGACGCGCGCCGACGTAACACGACGTAATGTGACATAGCTCGACATCAGTCTAACGTCATTCTGACGTCATCATAACTTAATCCAACATACGTCAACGTAATGACGAAAAATCACCACGTCAGGCTTACGTTGGCTCATTACGTCGTAGTGTGACAGGGGTATTAGATGTTGCCGGGATGTAAAAAAAAGAAGAAAAAAAGAAGATTCTTGTCTCAGGTCTTTCTATACACATAGAAAACTTATTTAACTAGGTCAACTTCTCCTGACCTACACACACAGCTGAGAAATCTCACTGATGCTGAGTGACCCTAATACAGTATAACCCCGTTAAACCAAACTTGAAGGGTCCCTAGAAATTTGTTTGAATTAACCAATCATTGGTTTAACCGAGCTTTGGTTTCAACTTTGACTTTGAGTAAGCGTGTATTTCACGTGTAATATGCAATGTATCTGGACACTTTGATTATTGTTGTTGCCAAACGATTGATTAATCCAACCAAATTGCTAGGGTCCTTTCAAAACACTACCATTTATCATATAAAAAAAGTCGGCGTGGTCTCAGATAACCTTATAAGCACATGAAACTTTGGTTTAACCGTACCAGAAGTGGCCTGAGGTCCGAAGATTTTGTTTGGATTAACCGATAATTTGGATTAACCGACTTTGGTTTAACCAACTTTTTTATATGATAAATGGTAGTATTTTACCGGGCAACCGGAAAAAGTTTGGATTAACCGATCGTTTGGTTTAACCGAGCTTGGTTTAACGGGGTTATACTGTACTAAGTAACACTCACAGGTAGAGCGCGGCCACCTTTAGGCTAGATTGGGCCCTAAATGCTTAAAATAACCCCTAGAGAAGGGATACGCAAAACATGAATAGCAGTCTTCAGTCATGAAAATGGTGAATAAGTAAAGTTGTGTTAGTCATGCTGCTGTCCCGTTAACAAAAGAGAACAAAACGCAAATAATTATATCTAGCACAACCAAAATGCATAGTCCGATAAACCCAGAAAAAAAAAAAAACTAAACACTCTTCTAGATTTGAACCTACATATCGAGCTTAGATATTGGTTCACTTATCAAGTATGCGTTGCTGCGTAGAATGGCATGCTAAGTCTATTTAATAGATCCTGTTATTGGTGAAGCCTATGCCATGTCAAGCATTCAAAAATAAATCTTCCGTGTTTATACTTCAAATATCTCCTAAATTACTCATCTTAAGGCAATTTTATAAGCAATTTTAGGCCTACTTCAAACTACAATGAGAAATTGAGAAATTGCCTTAACATTACTCATTTTAAGGCAATTTTAGGCCTACTTCAAACTATAATGAGAAATTGCCTTAAAATTACTCATTTTAAGGCAATTTTAAGGCAATTTTAGGCCTACTCCAAACTACAATTATAACGATCGACGTAATAAAATATCTCAGAAAATGACACAAACTCAAAACCATCGGACTATGCAACTTTAACATTTACCAAGATTTGTCCGAAGTCAACAATACTTGAATTAAAAACAAACAAACCCGCAATGCGTATTTGTGCCTATAACACAGCTGTGACTATTGTGAGTGTATACTCAACTGAGCCTGATTGACTTCCTCACCTCCTTCTGCAATCGACTTGGAGCAAGAGGGTCACATCCGCTCTCTCCCCTGCCCTGGCTGAGTATCCTGATCACACCCACCACTGGAGGAATCAACACCTTTTGCCGAGAGGGACTTCCATAAATTCCATATACAAATCACCACACAATCCACCACCACCACCACCACAAACCAGCACCACAAACCCAACAGTGCCAAGCGCACACTAACCGTAACACTAACAACTAAAACAGCGGGGCGCAGATCTGATCAGCGGAGTTGTACTCACCCACAGCTGGCGACAATGGCACACTGGTACCCACACCTACACAAAGTCATGCATCTGAGTAGTGTCCCTCCCCACCTCTGTCCCAGTCCGCTCTCCTGCCTATGTCCGGGCTTGCCCTCCCTATCGAGGTGCAGATGGGAAGGGTGGGGGTGGGGGTGGGGGTGGGGGTGGGAGGAGGGCGGGAGGTGGGTGGGGTGAGAGGGTGAGAGGGTGAGAGAGTGGGGGATTACGCAGTGTAAGGCTGGTGCCCCCCCTCAACCCCCACCCCCACCCCCACCCTAGTGCAACTGATCGGACCAGGAGACGGTGAGCCAATCAATGGCCGCCTGTGTTTATTGCGATTGTGCAACCACCTTAGACCAAAGAAGTCGGCGCGCGCCGCTAGTCTCCGGTCCCCGGTCCCCGGTCCCCGATCCCCGGTCCCAGGCCCATGGGGCTGTTTCCGTTACCGTTACGGTTACTGGTCCACCACCGAGGTGTTGATTAAATTCTGCGAGGCGGGTTCCGCGCGTGTGTCTTGAGTGCACTGGCTAAAGGTCGGGGGGGGGGCTCTTCGGAGATCTCAAGTAGAGTGCGATTTTACAAACTCACTAAGCAAACAAACTAAACTAAAAAAAAAAAGAACTGCCAGAGCCATGCCCACACAAATAAGCAGGTAAACCGTGAATTGACAATAAACATGTAAGCAGTCCGAGTATGTGTGGGTAGGTGTGTGTGTGTAGTTGTGTGTGTAGTTGTGTGTGCGTGTGGTGCGCGTGGTTGGTTGGTTGTTGGGGTTTTACATCCTAGCAACATCTAAGGTCATATCAGCATGGCTACCGACTTGTCACAGTGCGCAATCACGGTAACTTTATAGTGCTGCCGCACTGGGAAATCAGGCGACCCACAGCATGACCTGATATCCTACTCAGTCACATTATCCTGTCACTGAGCTAACCAGTTCTTGCCCTGTTCTATTAATGCCGAGCTCCAGGCTAGGAAGCGACACGTATCAATTTTAAAGTCATTGGTTTGACTTGACCGGGAACCGAACTCCCGACCTTCTGCACGCGAGGCCTGCGCTCTACTGATTAGGTCACCGCGCCCGGTGTAAGTGCGTGTGTGTGCGGGGGGCAGTGTTGTGTGCGAGGGGGGGGGGGTTAATATCGTTGACACACACATGTGGTTCAAATACACGTAGCATAATCACCCATACAATACCATTGTAATGAGTAAAAAACTCCTTAAACCGACCACCTCCTTAAATGGACCATTTAAAGTCGGTCCCATGATCAGTCGATTTAGAGAGCTTTTACTGTATATCATTATACATTACACTGGACGCGGTAGCCGAATCGGTAGAGCGCAGGATTCCCATGCGGGCGGTCAGAAGTTTGATTCCTGGTCGAGTCAAGCCAATGATTTACAAAATTGATACTTGTTGCCTGCTAGCCTGGCGGTCAGCATTAATAGGATAGAGTAAGCATATTATTTAGCTCAGAATCAGGATAATGTGGCCAAGTGGGATATCGGGGATTTACCAGTGGGGCAGCACTATAAAGTGACCATGAGTGCACACTGTCACAAGTCAGTACCCTTGACTGCTGGGGGGGGGGGGGTTCGTAACCTTATGACGGTTACCGGCTGCAGAACTGCAGCAATATAGAGAGGCACCGATAAATCGGTCCAATCTTTGGTTCAAGATTAATCTTCTGGTGGGACGGTTGTAACAACTGGGGATGTCTTTACAACAATTAAACGATGAGTCATTGGGGCAGCCCCAAATCACCCCGGTCCGGTGGTAGCACAGCACTCGTATCCAGTTGACAGCAGCAAGGGTTTAGGAGGAAGGGACGAGTAAATGTGGCTCCAGTGGTTCCAGCAACAAGAACAAAGCGAGAGAAATGATAAGGTAAAGGGCAGACAACTCCTTTGATCAGGGGGGAGAAGTAAGCCTGGGAGAGAAAAAAAGGGTAGCGTATAGGAAAGAGAAATGAGGAGAGTTGAGTCAAAGGACCATGTCTATTTGCTCTTTGGTGATGCGGACAGAGTAAGAGTAGAAAGTGAAATGCTGGCGGGTTCCCCCTCCTGGAACTCTTTTCAGACAATATCAAGGAGGAGCATGGCCAGCAGAGAGGAGATAGAGAGAAGTGTGGACGAAGTGTGGTCTGGATAGCAAGTGAAGTTGGTACCTGTCCTGATATGAGTGTCGTAAAGTTGACGGCATCACAAACATCAAAACTGTAAACGGGCCTTTAAGTGTCAGACAGCTGAGGTGGGCGGTGCACACTGCGTCACTGTGACGAGGAGGAGACTGCACTGGAGAAAAGAGACAGCTCTAAAGTGAAGTCTGCCGTGTAAGGTCCACCTCCCACAATACCAATAATTGAACGGCCGTCAGATGTGCCTTGTAGAGAGCGGCACTAAGCACAGTGTTCACTGGTTAGAGCACCAGCTCCCCACACGGGAGGTCAGCGGATCAATCCCCAACAGAGACAGTGGGATAAATCACCGGCCCAATTAAAAACAAAAGCAAAAAAACACAATTAATCCTTTCAATTATTCCTCTCAATTATTCCTTGCCCTGTAATGCTCATATAGGGCAAGGCGTTGTTCACCCAGTGCAATTATAATATATCGGAGTGGGATGTGGGACGATATCCCTCTGAGGCAGCATTATAAAGGCGCCACCAGTTGGTACCCGTCATGACGTAACCTTGGCTGCTGCTAGGCTATGCAACCCCAACGAGCCAAATGACTATATAGCATAACACAGAATGTAATGAAGGTTTAGTTGTTGGAGTTTT
The DNA here is from genome assembly GCA_030323885.1 of Branchipolynoe longqiensis. Classification (NCBI taxonomy): domain Eukaryota; kingdom Metazoa; phylum Annelida; class Polychaeta; order Phyllodocida; family Polynoidae; genus Branchipolynoe; species Branchipolynoe longqiensis. The sequence goes on from CM059191.1 coordinate 28,734,023, forward strand.
ACAACCTGGCAACATCTAAGGTCATATCAGGATGGGTACTGACTTGTGACAGTGCACACTAGATGACAACTTTAATTACAGCGCGGTCCCACTGGGAAATCAGACCGCCAGCATCGCGACACAATTTCCCACTCAG